>JAUMTR010000014.1:13934337-13975203 GCA_032270685.1 Microctenopoma stevenorrisi
CGCTAAAGAGATGTGTGTGTTGTTTTTCCTGGACCCAGACGAACTGAATTCCCCACCCCGCACGTTTATTCACACACACACACACACACACACACACACACACACACACACACACACACAGGTTGCAAAATCAATGAAGTTCATGGTCTTTGATGAGAAAGTGAATGGGTTGGGGGGGTTGGACTGGGAGCGACATTCCTCCTCTGGTAGTAACTCAGGAACAAAGGTGATACAGGGAGTTGTTGTGTGTCTGCCGGTAGGAGTGTGTGTGTGTGTGTGTGTGTATGGTGACTGTGGGAGTGCGCTGGTGAAACTACACCGCCAAAAGCATTTGGCCAAGTTTGTCTTTTATAGCCATCCAGTTTTGTGTTCCTGATGTGATGCTTTTGCTCCCCGTTTGAAAACAGGGGCTGCAGCTGTCATTTTTATTGGAGGAGTTTTATAGCAAGACTTAATGGCTTAAAGTGACAGCTTGCTCTCCCTCTCCTCTCCCTTTTTTTTACCCTCTCTCAATCTCACCCACGAGGCCTTTAACTAGAGCAAATCAAAGGAAATTTGCTTGTCTTCTATGTGCCCACCCTCCACTTTCCCACCCCTCACCCCTGCCAACAAACCAACCGAACAATATGAGAGAAAGAAAAGATTGAAGCTCTAGTTATGAACAGTATCCCTGTCTCCTCCTCACGGAATACCTCTGCTCCGTAGTATAAATCATTAATTATACTTCATGACTAAGAAGAAGCCACATTGGCTTCAGATAAAACAGTGTGTGTTTTACCCTGTCATGCTCTCTGCTCTCCTATGCAGCCCACACTTGTTTATGTTCTAAACATAGTACAAACCAGAAAGTGCTGGAAGGCTTTCTACAGCACAAATCATAGGACTCAAAGGCTTCATTAATTGTTTGTGTGTAAAGGAGCTCCTCTCCTGCAGTAGGTCTTTATTGATAGCCGCCACGCTGAACCCCAAACCTTGACCTTTGCCAGTTCTTCTCAGGAATTTGCCTTTGGCGTTCACTCTGTTGTTTAAAGTGATTAAAAGCTGTTTCTCTGTCTTCAAGATTCTGCTATCTATGATTTGTGGTTATTCAAATTAGAGCAATTAGTGCAAAGTGTTGCTGGAGGCCAAGGTGACATGCTTGCTTCCACAATTCAAACCCCAAACAATAAAATTTACAGTATTGTAAATCAGCACAGCTTCGCATAAAAAAAGCCAGCACAGAAGATCAACCAGTAATTCACATTCTCAGCTTGGATTTTTAGGAGCTTGGTTGTGGCTGTGAACGCTTCCAATACTCAACGTTGGCATCATCAGAGCACTATTAGTCTCAGGGTTTATTGCAGGCCCTCGGAGCGTCTGAATGGCTTGTCTGTGGGCTGGCAGTATTCAGGGTGCATGCAGCCACTCTTTTGAAGTGGAAACACAGTCTCTGTGGGGATTTGACCAGATCACACTCATAATTCGCATTGAGAGGAAGGTCAGTTTGCCCTACGCTAGTCAGAACACTGTCTCGCTCTGTTCTGTGGGGGGGTGGGGGGGTGGGGGAAAGCTGCCAAAAAGCTGTAGCTGTTAGAAGCCAACTGTCCTCCCCGGCCCAGTCTCCTCGGTCGCCTGTCCCTCTGCGATCATCGCAACACCTGACCGAATCTCAGCTGTTTGGACGAAGTTATGACGAAGTTAGGAGCACATAGGCGTTGATGGGTATCCACTGGAGAGGGACGGCAAAGCAAGCGAACCCTAGACGTGCCTTTACATCTCACTATATGTTTCCTGCCCACGTTTTTTCACAATAATTATAATTGGCCCCCGTGAGAACCACAAACATAATGTTTATTTCACTTGAACTAGTCATGTAGGACTATGTAGGAGGCAGAAGTGAATAGAAACGATGGGCTCAGAGACATATGACTTGACTAGCGTGGATCATTGCCTTGCGTGTAGTAATAATGTGTATCCTTTACAGTACAGTTGCGATATCATCAGTGTGTAACACGATCAAAAGGTGGAATGATGTCTTTGATGTTTCTCCACGCCTCAAAGAAGGAACAAGGCTTAGATTACGGACCCCGACTGGGAGGGTGTTTTTATTAAACTGTATATTCAGGTGCATACACAGGACCCTCCCTGTCTATCTCACACATACTCTTATTCAAAACACTGCATCGGGATCTAAATGTCCTCCGCCGCCGCACACACATGCGGCAAGTGTAATTAAGACGCTCGCTCACTGCCCCCTTTACAATTTTTCTTTTTGAGTGAGCATGAGGAGGCGTCCCAGTCTGCCCTCCGCCCTCCTCCACCACTACCAGCATCGCCCCAACGCTGCGTTTGTCTGTCACCTTGCCAGATGCTGGGGAGTGGGGCAGTGGGGGGGGGGGGTGCTTCACGCACTGATGGGCACTGGGCCATGGAAATCCCACAGCATGCAAAACACCTCGCTTATGTTCTGTGTGTGCATGTGTGTGTGACTGCGTGTGAGTGTTTGGGTGTAAGCAGAAGGCAACAGTCTAGAGAGCAAAGGGTGAAGGTTATGTGCATTTAACACACGGACGCCTGGAACTAGCTAGAATATATTCATATTTTTGCATATTATATTAATACTAGCTGACATTTATAATTGTCAGAGATAAAAGTTTTGTATGCACGTGTCACACACACACACACACACATGTAAAAACAGGACAAGGCAGTTTGAGCAGACTCGACTGTTATTTTACTCTTGACTGTTATTATTAGAAGAAAGGAGATTTTGAAATACCAAATTGTTTGCCAAGGTACACCCAGAAGCTCAAGCATAGTCCCCATTTTCCTCTATACAGAGAAAGACTTTCATAGCTAAAAATGTACTTTTCTGGGGGAATGGCCATAATTTAAATGTAGACAAAATAAGGCGCACTGGCCTGTGGACACAAAACACAAGTAGCTTATAATAGCTGCTAAAAGTTCTCTAGTGTAAGTTCAGGCAACGTGCGTTACTCAAGATGTATCCATTAACTCATAAACTCAATTTATACAAAGAAGCTGGTCAGATTATTGCTCAGGATTTTCCAGTCCAAAAACAGGATATATAAGGTAAATGTACGTAGCGGAGTTAAAACACAACATGGCTGTGAACACATGCTAAATAAAAAAATGAGTAATGCAAGCACCTCTGTCGAAATCATGTTCAGCATCAAATATTATCTGTATCATCTTTGCTGACTATTATTCTTCATTTGCAAGACTTTCCACTTTCAGTTATAGTACTTCCTGCAGCTATTTCCCCCCCTACTTAAGAAACTCTTAAGCTCCAGAAAAGAACTTTCGTCTACTTTACCTTAGGACGTCTGACTAAGATGTTTCATGAATTGAAAGCACTTTTATTTTCTACAGTGTGTAGACTCACACACAAACTCTGTAGAAGTTCATGACTGAAACTTTGTGTGCACAAAAACAGAAACTTTACAAATTAGCTAAAAGATATTTTGCGTAATAAGAAGTTATTTAATGTAGGACTTCACTAGAAAAGTAATGCCCGAAACATGCATGCTGTTTGTCCATAAGCATTTTTTCTACATCTAAACCCCAAGTTTCCAGATTTCTTTTCAGATCCTTAAATGTGCAAGATTTAAGATTTAAGAATACACTACTAGAAAGTTTTCTTTAACTTTATGTCTTTGTCTATGTCACACAGCAAAATGATTCAACCTTAAGTGGCCCTTCAAACCAGTCTGTGCGATTATAGGCTGCGACTGCAATTATGATAAACACAAGATTCATTACGGGAGCTACCAAACAGTCTGGATTACTGACGAGATGGAGAATGCTGAGGCTTATTAGCAAAGGGCTTGACGCAGGTTCTCTCAGAAATACATATATGTTTAGCATGTCCTCAGTTTCACACTGTTGTCATGTATTACTTGAGATAGGAAAAAACATGTGTGATATGTTAGATAACAGGGTTCCTGTATGAGGTTTTTCCTTTGCCTGCAGTACTGAAAGAGTGATTAAGTGTTTGTTGACGCCGACAGGTCTAGCATGTTCATATGTAACACACCTGTACGGTGCGCGCGCACACATACAGAAACTCTGAGCACTGACGTCTGGAGGGCTTTTTCAACTATCGTTACACACCTTGCTGTCGCCGTCTGGTTTTAGGAATGTTCTCAATGGCAGGAAAGTGAAAGGGTGTTGGAAATAGAGGGGGAGGGGTTATCTGGAAAAACAACACTGACAATACACTGACTCTTGATATTGATCAGATGAACACGCTATACCAATAAGTCCAGTTTTTTTGTCTTTCTGCGGCCCTGTCTCCTTCCTTCTCCTGCCCTCGGTATTCAGTCTTTTTTAAATTTGCTTTGCAGTCAGTGCTTGCAGTAAAATCACACAGTAGAGCCATGTCATAGAAAACAATGACACACATCATACATTTAAACCTTCTTCATCAGAATACAAGATACGCGTGTCTCTTCTTTTTTAATAAATAAAAAAAAAAAGAAAACCATTGATCGGTCACTTGACATAAGACGAATGCGTGTAACTTACTGTAATGATTCATCAGACTGGTTTTGTATAATCAATCAAATGTTAAGTCTATGTGTGTTTGTGCTTTAGCATGCATACTGTATCACGTCAGTGCCTACGAGCCTGGACCTGCAGCGTTTTGCGCGCCACGTTCGCGATTAGCCGATGCTACAACGTGTCCTCGACTTGCAGCGGAGAGTCCCTGACACGCTGATTCATGAAGTGTGTATCTCGAGCAGAGGAGAGCGTAGCAGCTGAGAATCAGCTTTCTGTCTAGGAGCGGGGAAGGTCAGGGGTTGTGGCTGGGTCACACTCTGTGGGAGAGGAGCAGCTTCGGCAGACATGACAGTGTGTTTGTGTGAGGGGAAGGGAGAAGTGATGGGGGCTGGAAAACTGGATCAGTGTGGAGTCGGCTGAAAGGAAGCAGGACTCGGTGCACGGGCTTTTTTTTCTCATCGCATCAGTGCAGCTATTGTTAGTAACAGTTAATTGTTAATTGATCCAAAGAGTGATAAAACAAAGCACCTAATCTCCGTCTGTCTGGCACACACACTGGCACACATATGTGCTGTTGAGAATGAGAGTGGATGTTTATTACAGGATCCTAGTTGATGCTAAGGTGCCCTGGGGGCTATTAAAGCCCCCACTTAAAAGGCGCTATCAGGGAACGCTGATGTGGGCTGCTTGAAGGAAGAGGGGGTAGAGGGACTGTAGAAAAAAGAGAGAGAGAGAGTGGAAGAGAAAAAAAGAAGAAAGAAGTCCTTGCAACAGTGAGCAAAATGGGGGGGGGGGGGTAAACAGAGCGAGCACATCTGGATTGCCTCAGCAGAATATTTGTGCAACATCTGGAAAAATTCCCTGGAATTTAAGGGTCCCCTCCTTTTCATTTCAGTTATTTTTCTCCTTCCTTTTCTTCTTCTCCGTCCTGGTTTCTGCATCTTCAAAGTGTCCTACCCCGGTGCAGCAGGCACGTAAATACTCCTGTAGTAATGCACGTTGAGCCCTTGCAGACTTTATAGACGGCCAAATTGGGCCCATGTGACCAACTTCCCTTTTGTGCGGGGCTGGGCTAATTAAGTGGCCGAGAAGTGAGAGGGCACCAGGCTGTGGATCCAGACTGAGGCCAGACATGGGCCAAACACAACCCCGGCTTGTAAAACACAAAAAAGTAAAAGAATTCCTCCATTTCTCTACAGGTTGTAAACGTTATATTGTGGCATGAAAAAACCCTCGTTGTTTTTCATTAGAAGCAACCTTTGTGATATTACATGAAAGAGCCGTTGTATATTATGACGTGAACAGACAGTGTTTGTGTTTTGCAAAAACAAATTCAACTTGTCTTAGTTTGTTTTCACTGAAATCGACAGCCTCTCCATGAGCCGCTCTTTGTGACATAAAGAGGCACAAAAAAAGAGCTTCATTATTGAGTCAACACCTTCAGTCACTTGTCTTTCATTCGGAATGCTGCTTTTCAGCTACGAGGCCCAAACTGGCGTTTGTCCGTCTCCTCTGGTAGGATCAGAAGGGCGGGTCACTCTCCTCTCATCAGCGGTTTAGCCAGCCTGTGTTCATTCGTGATTAAGATTCGGTGGAGCTCCGAGCGCATTCTGTCTCACCTGGGCTCTCTTCGCTGACAGGCAGGTAGCTTACTCGGAGCGCAGCGGTACATGCTAATGTGCCGACTCCGCTGATCAAAAGAGATGCATCGCAGTATCCCTCTGATGGGCATACTGATGCTGGGCTTCCCCCATGGGAGCTACAGTACACACAGGCAGGAGCAGGGCAGTGATCAGAGGGAGGAAGTGAGGGGAAGGAGTGTAGGGAGAGAGGACTGATGGAAACAGGACAAGATGGAGAGAGAAGTCCAGGGAATATAATGCATTTGTTGTTAAATCAATAAGTAAATGAACATCAGAATAAATCCCTCTCGGCCTGTATTAATGTACTGCTGTAATTGTGTTTATCTTGGTCAATCATCTCTCTTTCTGTGACGACACTGAGCTGATTTTCTTTCCCATGTTGCTGTGCAGACCACATCTTTCTGCCTGGCTGAGCTGACAAGTTGCGCTTCTTTCTAGGAATGCTGATGCTGATGATACAGTGTACTTTATGCGTGTGTGATGTCAGAAGGTTTGTAATACAGCACCAAGCAGCGTTTTGTCTTCATGAGGATGCTGGTATTTGTGCAGCTCAACTTTTCTGTGGCATTTTACTTTCATTTAAATGTAATTTAAGTGAAAATGTTAAAAGAATTAAGTGAAAGTGTGCAAAAATCAGAGTGAGGTTATTGAAAAACCTTTTTCAAATGTTCTTAGTTCCTTTTATTTACTGTGCTGATATTTTTTTTTGAGGTTTGAATAAGCTCCATTAGCAGGAATGGAAAGAAAAGAAACCTTTAAACTAAAATGCAAGATACAAAAATTACACTAGAGACAAAGTCGTACTTATTATCAAATCTATTGATTCTTTTGTGTTTAGTCATGGTCACTGTAGTTGTACAGATGTTCGATCATGCAATCCAATAAGAATCCAGTCTCCTGAAAATTACATTCCTCCCACATTTTTGTAGTGACTGTAATTCTACAATAATTATGTTGTGATGAAACAGAATTTTTATGTTAAATGCAGTTGTATCGTAACTTATGTTAAAAAACATAATGCAGTTTCAACTAGATGCTTTCCAGTGAGCAACAACACTTTTCTACGCTATTGACGCTTTGTTCCTCTTTGTATTTACTTGTATTAGTTACCTACGATACCTCTTTGTGCCAGTACACAATGACCTTGCCCTGGTTCGTCCACTGCTTGTCCCTAGATCTAAATTTGTTTTCTTTTTTTGTACTTTCTGAGAAGGCGTGCCACTGCTCAGCTCTAAACTGATCTGACGGTCTGTCTCTCTTGGTCAGTAATTGCTATTTGAGATAAGAGTTTTTACCCTGGAAGGCAGATTTAGTATTTTTGGAGCAGCTTCATGCATGACTGGCTCTTCTTCTTCTCTTGCAGCATCTGCAGGTACGCTCACTGGCCACTTTGTTAGGTACACTTTTAAGATGCAGCTCTGTCATGACTGTCAGAAAGGTAATCATTCTACTATCTGTTTATTATTGACACCATTGTGGGTGGTGGAGTCACACTGGAGCATTATGTAAGAGGTGTTTCTGATGCTTTGCCTGCACTATTTCATTAAACAAGGGGTACCGTTGAATTTGATTGAATTAGGTTGTACGGGTCTGATACAGGTCACAGGTCAGTGAGCGCAGTGATGTCATCAGTGACATTTCCATCGTACGAGTATGCTGCAGGCACTTGAAAGGTGCCTCTTCTTCTGACCTGGACCTCCCTACAGTATCAAAATAGGTCAAATTCTCATTGCTGCATATATGGTTTTTATTTGCCTCGAAGGGTTTTGCTCTTTCTCTTTGCGTAAACAGCAAATCTATGAATTCATGACTTAAATTAAAACAATCAGGCACTCAGTCTAGATGCAGTATTTATGTGATGTACCACTATCTTTACGGGCATTCTTCTCTGATGTTGCAGCAGCACCCATGTTTATCTGCATTTCGAAATACTGCTGTTGAAATGTGCTGGGCACCGTGACTCTGGAAGCCCGGGGGTCAAACTGATTGGAGCGAAGAGCCATGTGTTGGTCTGGGTCAGCAGCGGCATTGCATCACATTGACTGGCTCAGTTCCGGTTGGTGGGTGTGTGTGGGTGGGTGACTAGTGGCAGATTTCAGTTCAGTGCCCATCTCTTTGTCTGTGTGTCTGTGTGTGTGTGTGTGTGTCTCTCTCTCACACACACACACACACACTTCCTGTGTGTGTCTCTCTCTCTCAGACACACACACACACACTTCCTGTGTGTGTCTCTCTGCTTCCGCTGACCACAAATGTGAATGAATGATTGGTGTTGGACGGACTGTGCTCCAGGGGATTGACTGATCTCAGCTTGTAGTCCTCTGCTTGATTGGCAGCTGTAGTTTCCTCTTTGGCTGGAGCAGTGTGGGTGGCCTGCGCTAAATCTCATGACATGTCACCCTTTTAATGGGGGGGGGGGCGATGCGAAGTCAGATGTATGCACTTCCTTGACATCCGATTTTGACAGGGTTTCAGCTGTAAGAACACGTTCAGTCAGTGTCATTATCTAACTGGCTCACTGTGAACCACGTCGTTAATTCATTCTTCAAAGTAAAATATTCATTCTCATTTTCAGTGTAGTAGAGTTGTTAAAGATACCTAGAACCATTCAGATCCAACTTCTTCGAAGCGTGGTTTACTGGGTGGTGCAATGGCTGCAGCTAATTACAAGCCTGTAGTTAATATTATGTTATTCTTTTGGTTATTCTCTCCATCATTATTGTTAAATTAAATGTAAGGTTTAATTTTCCAACGCCGGTGGTGATATCTTCAGATTCCTTCTTTTGTTTGATAGAAACAAATACGTAGTAGGTTATCATGTCTTTCCTATAGAGGACAGGGGCAGATATTAATCAGTTATCAAAGTAGTCGATCGTTTTCCTGAACTAAAATAGGTTTTATAATCATTGCAGGTCTAGTGTAGTGTCTAGTTGTTTTACTTTACTTGGCGGACGCTTTTATCCGAAGCAACTTCCAGGCGTCTTGCTCGAGGACACACCTGGTATGGGGGATGGGCTGGGGATGGATCCTGCCACGTTCTGCATCCTGGTCTGATGCTTTTCCCATTGAGCTACCAGGCCTTCCTGCGTGTTCACATTAAATTTGACAATATATTCATGCAGCTCTACTGGGCACACTTTTGCTGTCACTTTCTAAGAAGTTAAAATATGTGACGCCTTTTTTTTCTTCTTTCGCCTACATTTCACTGACTGTCCTTTGCAGTTAGTCGGGATAATGGGCAGTGTACGTTACGGCCATAAGCCTGTCACAATGGAGCTGTCTCATACTGGAGCCATGTTCCCTCCTGTTATGATCATTTTCATGCTATCTCAGGCTCTCGCTTTGTTTCCTGTCTCAGAGGGAACGGCTCGCTGGAGTCTTTAGCGCTCTGTTTTTGTCCTCGCTGAAAAGACTCGCTTCCAACCAGAAGAAACGGCGCAGCATCACACGCTTCGCGCTGAGCCTCATCCCCAGTGGAAGAGAAATAATTTATAAAATGAAATCTACATTTGTTGTGTAAATGACCACATGCTGTAGGATATTTAATCCTGGCTGCAGTCAATCCCAGTCATGTGACTTGACCTAGTTTTTCTGCCTCCCTCTGCCTGCCTCTGTTTTCCCCTCTTTCATTCTTTTACTCAGTCTCACTTTCTCCCACGTTCTGTAAGCATCATTTTGCTTTACTTTTGCTCCTCCGTCTCCCGCCCATACTGACTGCTGTCTGTGCTTCTCTTCTTAACATTTGGCCTGTTAATAACTGAGTGGCCGATAACCCTGTCCCTGATGATCCCTGATCCCTATGTACAAGTCCTTTAAAAGAAAAAGTTACACTCACTTACAGAATGATTGTGGAAGCACAGTATGGGCTGCAGAAGAAGTCATGAGTCATCTCATCCTCTTCTAGAAATCGTACCCACAGGACAGTTACCAGAATCATTTCTATATGACTGATGAATAAGTTTCTAAAAAATGTTTGTCTTGGGTTTTCTTCTCTCTTTCAGCCAACACGCCCTCCTCAGGCTGGTAATTGGATTTATTGGTGTTGTACAGTGTCACAGTAAAGACATAGCAAACAGGAACTGTGCCATTGACACTGTACTGCAAATAGAGATGAAGATAAAGTTTATTGTGTTCTATTGTGTTGTATATGTCGTGGTCTGTTGTGCTGACAGCAGTAGTAAATAGAAAACCTAATGTTACATTGATAATAGACGCGTTGCATGTTTGAGTGCCTCATGTGTGCCTTTGTCTGATGAAGATATCGAAAAATCTACCACTCCAGTCAGTCTGCATATAGAGTATACAGTGTCTGTACACTGATGCGTAAGATCTAACATATAGATTTTCAGTGACAGTTAGGTTGTCATTCAATAAAGAAAATCCAAAGAGCCAGATAGATTATCTTGACTTAAATGCTGATTTCCCCATTGCCTATTTGGATTTAGGCGAGTATAAATGTATGTTTGCGCAAAATATAGTATTTGGTTTTGATAACACGAATGATAGAGCAATAAATCGATAAATCCATGTATATCTACTGTAGTTGGAAGATCCTGTAAGAACAGCTGCAGCTCGCTTGGCACAGCCTCAAGTAGAACGATTCGGTCGCCTCTTGGAATGTGTGGCATGTATCCATTCCTGAAGAGCACAAGAGATCACTTAGGCTTTGGAATAATACTGTAACCCATAACAAGCCACAGCCTGAGCTGTCTCACTCTCGCTCTCCCTGTGAGCACTGTAGACCTTATATTCTGTTATTATTATTATTTATTTAACATTTTTTAATACCAAGTGGTTTATAGATTGTAGCAAGTTATTATCTTTCTGCAAATATGAAGTATGTATGACGTAGTTTGATATTCATGGTATAATGATGAGGAATACCATGCTTTCCCGCCAGGTTGGCGTTCTAGGGTTGGAAAAATGATTATACAAGAATAATGGTTCTTGTATAATTATTAATAATTGGAGAGCATTCTTAAGGTATTGGAAGAAAACTGAAAGGGAGTCTATTGTCATGAACCCTTTTTGCAGGATTGGCCAATTTAAGGGAAATTATTTTACTGCTGACATTAAAAGCTTACTAAAGTCCGGCGTCTGACTGCATTTCACAATTTTTACATAACGTGTATAAAGAGCCAAAGTGAAAGATGAGATCCTCGGCCAGTACATTCCTGGACCCTCTCAAGTCTTTGCTAAAGACCTGAAGATTTATCAGATCTTTGCTTTTCCAAAATTACCTCAGATGTTGTGTTCGGGGGAAAATTAGTGACCTCTTCTAAGTTAGTTCATTAAACATGTTTATGGACATCAATTTATGTAACAGTTTGAAGTGCACTTCCTTAGACCTCACAGATTTAGTTTTTTGAAACGTCGCTTCAGCCTTTGTTGTACAGGCCAAATACATTCTGTTTCTTCATCAAAGAACAAATTGCATTCTACATTAAGCCTTATATAAATAGAAATAATACCATGCCTTGCCGAATTTTCCCCACAAATGGTTTCCTTGGAGTGTGAATGCCAGGAAGTGTGTAAATCTGAGAGTCAAGAGCTTGCTCTCAAGCTAAGCCATCAATATCAAAATGTTGATACTTAAAGGTTTACTGAGTGAGAACCCTGTCATTTCAATTCATTATCTTGGCCAAGATCCTTGTGCTTTGCTCTCTAAGGGCTATTTTCCTGTCCTGGTCTTTCCCAGTCCAGTTTGACTCAGTGTCATTTTGTGATGCTGAAGTGTAGGTGTGCACTTTACAACCAATTCACAGTTAATTTCCTGGACAGGTTTATTCCAATATTTTTTTCCTTCTGTAGTCCTCTCACTAATAGAGTTTTATAGTCAACAGGCAGGAATCAGCATTACTGGTTTTCAAATCTCTCATTCTCCACAGTAAATGGCTCCAACGTGAAGAGGCATTTAAGCCAAAGAATGCACTTAATCCCTGTTTTTACAACTGTCCTGCAAGTGGTCCATCTTGGTCTAATTCTTGTTTTACTGTATTATGATCTTTAGTTTTTTATAGCCATTCTGCTTTTTAGTGCACAGCCATGCAGAGCAGCTGTAGACCCAGATGTTTTTGTTTCAGGTTATGAGTTATGCACCACTTCATATTAAGATATTTCACATGGTAGGCTCAAACAAACTGTTTCCTGCGATACATATTTGAAGCTGTCCTGTAATGAAGCTTTACCAAAATGCAATGTACTCATACTGGTTGAATAGTGTCTAAAAATATTGTAATCTTTTTTTTTCCTAACAAAGATTGGACAATGCATTCTTCATTTACTCATTCAAGAAAAGTCATTTAAGAAAAAACAGAACATGCTGGTTCCAACTCCTTATAGACAACAATGTTTTTTACATTTATAAATAAAAATCTATGAACTTTTCTAGTTTACTACTGCATATGCTATGATAACATGCACAGTTATATTATCAGTCTTTTCAGAATTACTTACACTGTAAAATTTTCTTTCATAAGAGGAAGGAAAATGTAAAAAAGAACAGATTTTCTGTACAGTTGAATGGGTTAGAATGAAGTGGTAAATACACGTGCCACGTCAGCTTGAGACTGGGGTAGCAGAAGGCCTTACGCCAACAAAGATAGAATGAGCAAATGTTAATGCAAGTCTTGACTTAGGTATGCATCAGCCTTGATTGTTTAAACTGGGTCAGAGTCATAGAACATATTGTTCGTTGGAGAAGAACAGAGTACGTGGGTGGCAGCCTTCCTTCTGTTTTGTCCTTGCGTGTTGTACATGTTTACATCCTCAGCACGTTGGATTCAAGATGTACTAGGGTGAGGTGGCAGAAGGAGGTTAATACGAGACTCTGAGCTCCTGCAGAGGTGGGAGCATGGTTGTGGGGAGTCCGTTTAACAGGCCAACAGGAAGCCTGGTCTGTGAAGTTCTACCAGGAATCAGGCAGTAAGTGGAGCACAGGTCGCTACACTATACCACACCTCACTTCCTGTCTTGCAGCACTTCTGTGCTACTGTCAATACATGAGATTTCCCCCTCACAAAATAGTTATGGCCAAACTTTGAAGCCTCTCGTAATTTAACACGTAGTTGCTGGAGGTGATTCTCTTTGATAATTTCAAAACCAGCTATAATCGAGGAAAATCAAGGCAAAGAAATAATGCCAGAGCTGTATCCAATTTCAACAATTTATCAAGTTCAAAAATAGCAGTTTGATACTGGCGTGAAAGAGTCCAGTTACCATGAATCCTACGGAGTATGGGATAAATTTCCACCAGCGATCCATTAGAGGATGCACATAAAACAATTTTTTATCTCTCCCTTACTTATGGTGATATTCCACAGCTGATAAAAAAGCCAGTGTGTGCTGTGCCAAGGGTTGTGGGCGTGGGCAGACAGTCATGTGAACAGCTACTGTACAGATCAGCAGAGGGATAGTAGATTTTCAAATGCTTCCTTGTGTCCGTTCCCGGGTAAAAGGACCCTCTTTTACACTCACAGTTTTTTTGAGTGCAATCACACAAATTCGATTAGCGTCGTTTGCCCAAGGAGCTGCTCTGAATGCCGGGCTGCAGTGAGGCCCTTGTTCCCCAATTTGCCCTGCAGAAAGGTTCTGACATGCACAAGCAGTCTTTGAACTGGCCCCTTCTTGTCTTCCCCTCTAACCTAATTTACCACACTCTTCTAGTTTCTCTTCCTCCCCCAGTCTGTCTGTGGTTGATCACCAGTGGCCTGAATTTGGCTTTATCACATCACAGCAAGTGAGACAAATGACTATAAATTATATGGAACCGCTGCTTTGGAGTCATCTAAGCTTAACCTTTGTGTGTATGTCTCTGTGAGTTGGGGTGAAGTGGAACCCCTGCCAATGCACATATAACTGTCATCCAGTATTGAATACTTCTATAATATGTTTGTCATAGTTCTTATTTACAGCCGTTACTGTATACACAGGTGTTCTGTATGTGTGGAAGCGGTGGACTTTGTTTTGGCATAAATGTGTGTGTGGGTATGTGCGTCTGGGAATAATCAAATCAAGATGATCAACTTGAGTAGGTGGTGAGTTTGGTTATTCACACCTGAAATTGCAACAGAACTGGAAGGAGGCCCGTAGGAGGAGCTTTGTCAGCGGCAGAGTTTGCCACAACCACAACCACACTTTCAACTAGACGTGTGTTCATCAAATGTAAGAATTATGTCTAGCTCTACAAAGGAGTGTCAACAAGGAAGTGAAGCAGCAGGACTCTAATAATGACTGCTGTGTGTATGTGTGTCTATATATACATATCATGTACGTCAAGCTCCACAAAGCTATGTTGAGGTAATAGAGAAAAATTTCAATGCACTTTTGTTTTTGTCTTGCTGCTTTTTAGCCGACAATTATGCCACTCATCACATGCTTTACTTGTGATAGTGTATGTAATGTATTTCAGTAGACTTCAGTGTGCATTTTCTGTAAATCAAAATAATCCCAGATTAATCGAGAGGAATTTCCTACAGTACTTTAAATTCAATTGTTGAATCACATTGTAATTGTAAACCTTTTATATGTTTATTAAGTTAAGCATTATTCTATCAGTGGTTCTTAGAAATTAAATGAGCTTGAAGAACTTCCAAAGTACAAGCCTGTGGTTTTTTTTTAAAGACATGTGCGACTCAATAATAAGAGTCTCAAAGTTACAGTTTTACAGAGATCATTCGCTGTCAGTTTTTTATTTTCTATAGATGTATAGATGCCTTGCAGCTTTAAATGCCACACCAGGGCAACTGCCACTTTCATTATTCTTAGACTGTGTGAAAGTGCGGACTCAATTGCAGACAAAGCATGAAGGAATGTTTTGTTTTTTTTTTTTTTAGCTATTGCAGAGAGGTGCTCTTTTTCATTTTAAAAGTGCCTCAGTTTAGTTCTCGCAAGACACAGTTGCTTAATAAGTCATTCAATAAAGCTGTCCAGTTAAATTTTTATTACCAGCCCAGACCTCAACAGAGGCTGGTTCTGTGACTCAAAACAAGAGAAACAAATGCAAGTTGCAGATTTAAGTCACGTTGGTTTTACAGTTAAGTGACTCTACTACTCATCAGAATCAGCTTTATTCGCCAGGTATGTTGCACATACAAGGAATTTTCTTTGGTCTCATAACATCCAACTTCTCGTCACTTTGTCAAATGAAGTTTTTTTCTGCAAGTGATTTGGCTTGTTGTGGCTGAACCTGGGAATTATGTCTTCCAGCCAAGGTCTTCATGGGTATCTGTTTCTGCAAATTTTGTCTAACCTTCCATTAAGGCTTCTTTTAAGCCCTAAGGGGACTAATGTTGTCCTACTTTATCCAAGGAAGAGCAAATTATGGCCCTGCAGATGGCTGTCTGCTGGTATCCAGTTACTTTGTGCAGTAATACCCTAATATTAGGGGCACCCTGTTGAATCTAACAAATAACAAATGGAGCATTTGGGTTTGCCAATCATATTACCTGTTCTATGTGCTGTTTAGTCTCTTAGGGTTAGGGCCTCAGAATTGGGGTCTAAGCTAAGGTGTTATATAATAAGATATTTTTAGAATTTATATGTATATACAAAATGTACTAATGTGAGTATGATGGTATAATCAGCATCTACCTCAAATAATCTTTGAGAGGTTTGCTTCTGTTGCTGTGATAGATTTACTCAAGACTTTCTCTAGTTGAGATAAATAAAAGCTTAGAGGCACGGTCAAACATGGCTTTTCCTGTTTGCTAACAGTTTGCTGATTAAGCAAATGCTTGGGAGCAGGGCTGGATGCTCTCCATGCTGGTGATCAGGACCAGAAAGGAAACACGCCTCCCAGATGATAAATGTTTTATTATTAGCTGTTGAGACCTTTCCTTCACAGACAGCTTACTGCACTGGGGAGGCAAATTCTGCAGTGAATAAGTGTTGTTTCTGAACATAGTCTGCATCAGAGTGCTAATTCTTTGTGTATTGACACACTGCATCCTGGGATTTGCTCTCTGATCTTGAGGAAGATCTGGAAGAGGACTTTTTTTAATTGCTTGTTTAGCTCAAAATCAGTTTCAAAACCACTAAAACTCAGTACAACTTATATTAATCAGAAAATCCATAAAATCTATCAGGAATGAAAAGATTGATTAATTGTCAACTTTCAGTCCTTACAATTTTGTCTGATACCCAAAGTGATATTTGAGTGCATGCTTAACAGGCTTTAGTGTGCTATATTGTTAAAGATATTTTATTAATAATCAACAGTTGGTTCATAATCTTTTGTCATTTATAAGAAAAAACATATTTTGTTGTGAAATGGCAAGGTGAGCACAGAAAATCTAATAAACAGATTTCTCAACGACATGTGGGCAAGCGCTCGATAAACCTACTAGTCTTCAAGGCCACTTTGGAGTACCGGCAGGAGAAGGGGGCCTGTGTAAAACTGGCTCAGTCTTTACATCACGTGGATGTCTGAGGGCTGATCTAGTACACCGCTGAAGGTGAATGACATTCACAACGGTAACCACGGCGATTGATGGCTCCTCTGCTGAGTCGTCCTTCTGTGCATTCTACCAAGACTTTATCTCCTGGAGTCTCCTGTGGGAAAGGCTTCTTTTATTGCACCTGGGAGATGCATTAAGGGCCCAATGAACTTTGACCTTGGGTTGGATCACCCCAGCAACACGGGACATGGGGAGTCATTATGCTTTCAGAGAGATTGGCTTCAATTCCTTAAACTCTCATAAATGCCTCGATGTATTTAATTCAAAGTGCTTCAGTTTGTGGGACCTTGTATAGTCTGGAAGCACTTTCACTGCGTTATCTGTGATAAATGAGAATTGTCCATTAATGAAAATACTTTAGCTGTGATCTTATCAGCAGGTTTTGTTATAGTGGCAAATTTACATACATTTGTTTCATTAGCACCTTGTCATTAAGTCTCTTTTAGTAGCCTTATATCAACAAAAAAACATTTCTTTCATTAGTGGGACATCTCAAAGGCCTGCCTTCATTAACACAAGGTTGTAAACGCTAGATGCAATTTCATTAGCAGCCCATCTTTAATGAGGAAACCCCCAGCGTGTTTACATTGCTCTGATCCCCCATGATCGCTGGTAAGGATAATGCTGATTGGCTGTGACTAGGGGAAAGGTTTGAGCCTGTCCCCTGAAGACTGGATCATGCAGTTGTTAAAGCCAATGAAATTCTCTGTGCTTAAGAGTGAAGAGCAAGATCAAACACTTCTGTAATCAAGGTCCTGCCACAGCACACCAGCCAAGACATAATGATGCGGCGTGATAGGGAAGATTTAATGACGAGACATGTACCAACCTTACCACTCATGACAGCAGCTCCTGAACCTGCACATGCATGTCCAAGCTACACTTTCATCTTTTTCTTCAAGGCCTGAAAAGCAAAGCCCTTAATTCAAAATGATTTATGTTACCAACAAGAAAAAGACACATGCATGCCTATCAAAACCTGTTTTCCAAAGTTCTTTATAGGGTTTAAGTTACAGAACATTTTCTTAGTTCTTTTTGACTTTATATCTCTGTTTACTGTAATTTATCAACGTATGTATTAACGCTGGAAAGGACAAAGGGTAATATTTCATTTTCTGTGATCCTGGGATCAGGTTCACACTAATTTGTTCCAGTTTCTAGCTTTGTCTTCATGTTTTCAGTGAAACTCCAGCTTTCTAAATCCCCCATACCTCAGCATTACTCTATCCCAAGGGAACATTATTCAAGCACATTGCTTGCAGTGTTCAGCCCTTTTTGGGGAGGGTGGTGTTTAGGGGCTACTGTCTGGACAGTTTACTTCTGATTTTTATAAAAGTCCATCTTGACTGGGAGCCTGTATGTATATGTTAATGCCTTAATGTGCAGTGACATGGCTTAGAGCTCTGTACCATATGTCATTGTTTGCCCTTCGACCCCTTTGTAAAACCATGTTTCATGGTCTTTGAGAATTAATTGGGACGGTTTTAGTGGATGGAGTGGAACTTTTAGAATCCAAATGTAATATTATTCTCAAAGTTGTTGTTTTTTGCATGCATCATCATTGACTTCAAAACCAATACTGTATACATTACAATACTTAAGTAGCAAGAGCAGTGTAGAGATAATAAAAATACTGAGTTTTATTAACTTAATTTGTCTCCGTTTGGAAATGTAGGTAAATATTAGTCTTTGTGTTATAATTTACAGCTACATGTGCACGAATGCAAGAATCATTTTGTAAATTCTATTGAAGACACAGTATTCAGCAGTGCCGTCATCATTATCTTTGTCAGTAAGTTCTGGTATTGGGGTAATGACAAAATATTTCAGTATGATTTTAATAATCACTCTGAAATGGCTTCAACTGCTAGATGGCATAAAGGCTAAGAGAAAAACACGTTTTAATGTGGTTTGGGCTTAACTAGTCCCATTAGATATTTACTAAGTCTCTTAATCATACACAGACATAGCCTTGACTCAAGTCCAGTTAGCTCTTAAGCTGTTATTATGTAAAATCACCATTGTAAATTGCCATCAAATCTCATTATTGTCCTTTCATCAAGCTTCGACTTTTAATGAAACCCATAAAACTGTACTTTTAGAGTCATTGCTATTGTTTGGAGCTGACATTTTCCAACATCTGATAACAACAATTGCTTAGTAAAAACAATGAGATTGTGTCAGTGGAGAAATAAGTTTCCTTCAATCAAAATGAGACAAAATACCTTCATTGTCTGTTTTATTCAATTCCTAACGTTCACGATGATCTCAGTGCGTCTGTGTTTGCTCTCCCCGGTCCAGACTTGCTTTGCCTTGTCAATCCCTGCGTCATCCGTAATACTAATCAAGGCTTTGAATGCATCAGACATTAGGCTCTCTATACTACACACACATATGCACACGGTAAAGCACACGCACACACTTGCACAGCCTTATAAGCAGAAATGTATCAACATCCCAGGCAGCTTATCATGGGGAACTAATGCAATATCCCTTTGCCTGTTTTAAATGTCATACTCTGAGCTCATCTGGAGTGACATGTTTTTCTTGGTGGAAATGAAGGCGCTTTATTGGGCTCAGAGCACAGTAATGGGGTGGGGGCTCCAGCCTGTTGCTGCTCATGTTTGCTGGAAATCTAAAGGTTCTCATGAGGAAGGAATAAAGTTTGGATTTGCAGAGGTCTCTCGATGCCAATGAGATCTGCATGAGTTACTCAGTCAATAAAGGCATAGTGAATCCTCTGCTGACTGAGAAAAGCACAGTGCACTCAAAAGATCCGATTTTGGCAGGAGGCTTTAGTGTCAATCTTAAAATCAAATACCACTTATAGGCAAGAGTTTTGAAATATTGAGTGTTACAGTTTGTGCTACCAGGTTTGGCACGTTTTGTGCATTATATCGACTGATAAATTTGCAATTCAATTTTGTTGTTGTTGGTTGGCAGTTTGGTAGATTTATCTGTTGCTCATCCTCTTTGCTGAAAAATGTCAGTAAATGGTGAGTGCTGGCTCAGGGGGGGTCCGACCTACTCAGTGGCTTCATTGTGCCAGATAATGACTTCCCTATTGAAAATTGATCTTTCTGACCTTAGAGAGAGACAGTAAGATGGCCCTCCAGGCACTGGCCTAATGTGGCATTTTGCCCACTTTTTTGTCTTAGACTGGGTCAAGCTCTCCCAAGTCCCATTCACTCTCTGGAGCCCTTGCCCTAGGTACTGCTACACAGCTGACATGATCAATTGGGTGCTGTGGTGTCACTAGTGAGTAGAATAGGGTTAGGCCAAGATGCTCACAGAGATTTAAATGTGAGAGGTTGACTGGGTTTATTGGTGGCACCATGCTGGCAGAAAAAACATTTTTGCAAGTTCACTTGCTCTGTCCTGTGAGCACCAGACAAAAGCGGGTCTTCATTTTGGCATTTAGCTATTTTTTTCTGCTCAGATAAGCATTGTTTATCATTTACTGCCTGGAATAAACATTTCTCTTGTCTCATTTCTGTTCATCTGTGTCATCACAGGGTTCCTGAAGCCCCAGTGCTCGCTGGCACCCCCCATGCAGCGAGGTCGCTCAAGCGAGGCTTGTTCCTGTTTCAGTGGCATGTGTCCCCTCCATCAGCGTCGCTTGTCCTCAGGTAACACCGACTGTAAGCTGTTGCTGCTTGGGTCTGTTCTTGCATTAAATGTGTGTGAAAATGGACCCACTCCTAAAACTTGACACTCGCATAAATACCCTGGTGAAGTCCTGTTTTTTCCAGCTGAGGCAGTCAATCCAAAGTCAAGCCTCTTCTGTCAAAACACAACCTCGAGACAGTAATACATGCTTTTATAACATCTCATCTTGACTACTGCAATGCCCTCCTTGTTGGGGTCAGTCAATCCTCAATTAATCATTTACAGCAGGTACAACATGCTGCTGCTCGCCTCCTAACTGGTACAAAGAGACGGGAGCATATTACTCCAGTTTTAGCCTCCCTTCACTGGCTGCCAGTTTATTTCAGAATTCATTTTAAAATTCTCTTATTTGATTTTAAGACCTTGAATGGTTCAGCTCCATTTTATTTATCGGAACTCTTAAATTATTATACCCCTCCTCGCTCCCTCAGATCTGCTGACCAATTTTTTTAAGTCATGTTTTAAAACACACTTTTATGGCTTTTCATTACATGTGAGACGTTGACTGGATTTACTCATTCTTATGTATTTATCCTAATTTTGTTGCTCCTTATGCTGGTAATGGTTTTATTTGTTGTGATATTTTGTTTGTGTCTTTTACATTGTTCTTAGAGTGTGCAGCACTTTGGTCAGCCATGCTGCTGTGTTAAATGTGCTATATAAACAATTTGGTATGGGATGGTAAAATAGTGGTAAATGCATGGTCCTCAGTAAACTACCAGGTATAATGCATCTGGGATTTATGTGTGTTGGCTCATGAGCTGCAAGGGAATTAGAAATATGAATCGTGATCTGCAGGTTATTTTTTCATTCAGTGACCTAATGATGTACTCCGATCTTCCAGGATAGCAGCTAATTTGATGTTCTTTTAAGGATATCAATGGCAGATAAAGATTTTTTTTAGAGACATTTATATTGGCATAAGTTTATTAGATTTGATATAATACTTATTCTATTGCATGCCGTTTGTTTAATTAAATAAAATAAACTATGTCATTTTTAAAATATGATTTCTGAAAAATATGATTTTATTATTATTAATTTTTTTCTGTTTTTGTCTTGCTGTGGAAAGTAATACTTGTTTCTGCTGCAAAAACACACATGCACACACACCGCCTCCAGTCTAAGAGGCGTGACTGCGGGTTCTTCTTTGCAGTCACTGTTCAGTCTGGTGATTAATAGTGTTGCACATGGAGCCCCAGTGATGGACATGTTAACAGAGGTGCTTGTAGATCAGCCCCTTCCCCCAAACACATCAGCCCTCACCTCACAGCAAGCAGGGTCTGACATCAGTGGATATATTCTGAACTGAACTGTCTGGTATGTGGCTAATGAATAGGGAACTGACTTGTGCAGAGCATGTGGTTAATGCTGGTACATTTATCACTCCATCCCCAAGGCTCACTTCGTCTGCAGTGGCAGCGCTGTGACCTAGGTGAGTTGCCTGTCATGTGAGGAGAGCATGAGTTGCAGGATAAAGTAACATAAATACATTAACACTTTCATGAGGGCAGCTGTTTAAATATACGTTTGGTACTTTTGAGTTGTTGTCCGTGAACACATACTTATCACTGTATGGAAGAAGTAATTTTTCCATACATTAATTTTTCCATACATTTTATTGTTTTTAGTAACCCCGTTTCCATCCGCCTTCTGTTTTGGAGAAAACAGAAACCTTTACTATTTGACTTGTTTTGAAATAGTGAGAGTTTAGTCGCTTTGTTCCATCTTGTGGATCACTACAAAGTAATCACATTCCCTCCTGCTTTTCTTAATTTTATTCATTTTTAACTGACTTGGAGTGCTAACAGCTACACTAGTGGAATTTTCTGGGCAAAGTAGTTCATTGGATTTAAAAAGGTACATGTCCGTGTAAATAAATGTTCACTTAAATCAATCTTCCAGCGGTCATGAAATTAATCTGTTTTTCAAACCAGGTACCAAGTATTTCACATTTGAATAGTAAAAAAAAGACATTCTATGTTCAGAGTACTGTTACTCCGAAGGACTACCAAAAAATCTAGCATATGTATTTTCAAAAGGATTAGACAGACAAAATTAACTACTGCACACACTTCTTTGGATAATTTTTTATTTTTTTTTATGGTAATACTTCTGCTCATAAGAATTAGGAACCAATAGACCGCTAAAACCTTGAAAGAGGCCGATCCTTATAAAAGGAAACTGAGACATATACAAATAGTGCTAAATAGCTTGATTGTAAAGTGACAAATTCAAATCACGGCACTGTCCCTGAACCTGCAGTGGTGGGGTCATTACACTTTGGAATCTCTGGAAAAACAATATCATGTAAATGTGTTTCTTAAACTTACTACATTTTAGTCAACCTAAAAGCATTTTTAATTGTCTGGAGGCAAGATGAGAACTTGCTCTCCTTTACAGCGAAATACTTTTTGTGGACAAGTTTCAGCAAGATTAGTTAGGTCCACAGCTTTCCCCCAACCTCACTCCCATCTTTGTGTATTTTACAGTGCTGTCTTGATTGATTGCAACAGTTTTGCTGTCTTGGCTTGCAGTAAGTGTGGACATGTTTCCTGAACAATTAGGAGCATCTGGATTTGAAGTGTAGTCTTCCTGAAGTATGTCAAAGGTTTTTCTCCTTTGTGTTGTGGCTATTTTAAGTAGTAATCTAGGATACAAGTTACATTAGGTTATTTTGTCTACATCAGACTCAGGGGCAAATAGAGAAAAGAGGAGGGGGAAAGGTGTTGAGAAGTTGGATGTTACTGTTTCACTACTAAGTTAAACAAATTCAGTAGTGGATGAGGGCAAACTGAAGTATGTGTTATGTCATAGGAGCAGAGGGTGGACAGACACTCTGGAGATTACCTTTTTAGATCTTATTAATAATTATGGCTCTAATTATGGAACACATTACTATAAATCCACCAGTGTCCCAGATTGTGTGAGTGTCCTCCAGTCTTGGTGTTCCAGTTACCCGACTACGGTCACAATGACGAGCTGCATCGGGACGTGTGAGGCGTTTAGGAGTGACAAAGCAGGAGGTTTCTGGAATAGCTTTCGAACCTCGCCCGGAGAGCCGCATTCAGCAGCGATCTGGTGAACTCCAGGCGGCGCACTGATGTGGCTGCTCTCTGGTTTCAGTGGTTTTACATTGTTTGGGCTTTTCAAAAACAAACTTACTGGAAAGGGACCGTGAGAAATGTAATGTTTGGGATCTCGCTCTTCCACAGGATCTTTTCGAAAAGGCAATTATTCAGTGTATTTTTTTATGAGAAAAAGAAATCATGATGGGAAAAGGTTTTTTATTTTTTGGAATTGTGGTGTATGAGGTGAGAGAGAGGGAAAGCGTAAAACGGAGTGCATTGAAAACAGAGCTTTTTGAAAAGGCCCTCACAATGTAGGCCTTGTGCTGTGATTTGGTCTGTCCTCACCAAGCTGAGCAGAGGAATGGAAAAGATTATCCACAGGAATGTCTGGGGTGCCCTCAAACAGAGCGGGCCGCGTGACTGGCCAATGGGAACGTAGCCTGTAGAGCGGCGGGCTAATTTTTTCCTGATGAACTCAGCCGCCTGCTTCACAATGCAGTCTGATTGCCAAGACTGAACCCACATATGGTCCGTGTTTGGAGGGTCCAAATGACAGGACCAATTTTTGCCTGAAGAGAAAATGGGGTGGGGGTGTTGGACATACATGATTGTTACTGGCTCCCCTTCTTTTTTATTTCGTTAGCTTTGGATGTGGCTTAGTTGGAAATAACAACGCGAGCTAACTGCCTCTTCTTCTACCTGCCGTTGTCCCACTTTATTACAATCCCTCAGAATTATCTCACTCCCTCACAAATCCTGCGAATTAATTTGGAACCCATTTACTATCCAGGGTACTGGGAAAGTGGCTCCATTGCCCCACCACTCAGAACCGGGCCACTAAAGGGAAAATACGAGTGACACAGCCTTGTGCAAAGAATGTGAGTGTACACACATTGTTTTTCTGTGCAGTGCTTTTTGCAACAGCATGGCAGTAAAAAGCCAGAAGGTGGGCCTCTGGATAGAGGCAGCATGTGTTTGTAGACCTTGTGGTCACACAGCAGGGTTTTAGACTAGAGCCTGAGGTAGGGACGAAGGAGGCTAAAGACAGAGGTTGGGGGCTTTTGCCGTGGAGCTAAAGTGGCTCCCGGCTGCTCATATTTCCCTTCATGGGGTCCTGCAGGGGTGAGGAAGGTCACAGAGAGGGAGCTTGTTAGCTTCAATGTGCTTCATGCTCCCCATGCTCTAATTGGCTGGCCAGAATCAGTCCTCTCCATGCCTGTTTCCTACGAGGTCAGAAGCCAAAGGGGCCAGTGGACGCCAAGCTGTAGCACACACACAAATGAGTTCTTATAAAAAAAATCCAACTATTGCATCTCATGTAAAACAGCATTTCTTCGTTTTTGGATTATGAGTATTACTTGAGGCTGGAGGACTGGAGTTTGTCATAACAGGGATAAGGACTGCCAAACCGTTGAGTTAATTAGCTGTTTCTCTATTTATACTAGACTTATCAGACACTGGGAGACGTATTGTTCTGGTCCTCATATATACAACCGCCTCTTGGTACTCATTAAAATTATTTTGAAGTTGCCAAAACTTTAAACATTTAAAGGCTTTAATGGTGCACATTTGTTCTAAAAATGAAACAAGCATGGGAAGCAGATATATAATCTTATGAGACTATCAGGAGGAAATTTCAGCCTGTCCTTGTTCTTTATACATTAACTTGAATAATGAAGCTTGTTTACTCCCTACGCTGTTAAATCACACAATAGGAGGTGACTGTGACTGGAAAAATACAATGACCCTCAATTAGAGGCTCATTATAGAAAAAATGCTATGCAATTGAAGTATAAAGATTTCTGGGCTTTAGTGGCTGTAATCACAAAATTGGATATATTGAGCCTTTATAAAGCTGATATCTAAGCTGCTAGCTCAATGGGATAAGCGTCAGACTGACATGCAGACGGTGGCAGGATAAAATCTCTTAGCTCCCTGTAAGTCACTTTTGATAAAAGCACCTGCAAAGTAAAGTAAATATGGAAAATGTGTTAGAAGAAGTTGATTCTATATATATATATATATATATATATATATATATTGATTCTATATATATATATATAGATATATATATGCGTGTGTAAAAGACCCAGACCAACATCAGCATTTACTTGGCCGTGTCAGAAGTCTAGTTTTTGTCATCTTGACTGTACATACAGTAGCAAGCTGCTGCTGCTGCTGCTCCTGAAAAGCAAGGTCCCTGTGAGTGGAGAGTGTGAACAGCAAACAACAAAGCTCCATGGAGGTGAAGTGAACTGCAGAGTCTCTGTAGACTCGTCACTACAGGTGACACCTTTTCTGTAGAATGCACCTATATTATATGTAGTCCGTATAATAAGAATAAAAAAGGAGATTATAGGATCTCGTATTGGGACCTTTGTTGATTTCAAATAGGCAGGAATTTTTGTTTTGGTCTTATTATGTCTAAATATCACAATTACATTATTTTGTGTCCTCTTGTATTTCCTATAATCCTCCGTTCCTTTTAATGGCGTTTCACTGAATACCCACAATATCTGTCCATGTCTGCCAACAGGGATTCCCACCAGTAACACGGACCCTCCGCAGCAGTAGCTAGGGTGTGCCTGCAGAGGTGGAGGTCTCTGGCACAGAGTGAAGGCAGCCATCCACAGCAGGTCACTAGAAATCAGAGCGACTAAGCCTATGATAACTCTCTGAGCCTATAATCCCCCAGCAGCACCATCAGAGTGAAATGCTATCTCATTGTAACAGCTCAAACCTGGCGGAGTGCAAGTCGAGCAAACAGACAGAGAGTGGATGTGTCCCTACTTTGATGTAGTCATTGTCATCTCCACAGTGCAATTAAGGGTGGTAGAATTGAACTCTGCATGTTTAACTGAAGTCAGATTCTCAAAGGCCATTATTAGGAGTTTAAATTTGAATCATGCTACTGCAAAGGAAACAACATTTACATTTAAATTATCAAGAGTGCAGCATAATTTAAAGTTATTGTGCAGAATACAAATGTATCCATTGTTCATTTCCCCGTTAAAATCAGAATCAACTCTGATTATTATTTCAAACAGAAAAGTAATTTTAGTTTTAGATTTATATTTCCGCCACAACTTTAGGTATATTTAGTTTGTAGATAATATAGTCTCCCAGAGGTAGTTTTTGCAGATGAGGTGAAATTTCATTCTTCCACAGATTACAGCTCCCCTTGGAGTTGATCCTGAACCCTTGAGTGAGATTCACAGTATAGTGTGAGAGAGACTTTGCATTTAGAAAGAGGAAGAAAAGGAAAAAGCCTGCATTTTTTATTAACATCAATTAAACATGAATAAGCAAGTCCTCATTCTTCAGGCCCCATGTTGCCCAACACGGAACAGTATGTTAACCACAACGAAGCACAGTGAGTTCCCCTGAAATATATGGGCAAATTAACGAATGCCATGAATATAAATGAATATTTACATCTTAACCCAAATGGCTCAGCCCCAGTTCTAGCTCTGCTGTGAACTTGCTCATAGAAACATTGTCGTCTGTATTTTAGAACATCCGTAAAATAAAACATCAGAGTTTGCAATGTTGTTTCGGCTCTCCCTACCCACTTAAGCCTGAACCTGAGCGCCATGTTTATATCAGCGAGGCTGTCCAAGTGTGGAGGGCCACTGGCCTCCTCTAACGGCAGATAAACTTTGGAAGATTGGGCTATAAAAGAATTGCACGTGTGTCCCATTTGCAAAACAACAGTTGGTCAAACTCCTGAAACACTGCACACCGCCGCAGAAACAAACAGTGGGAAAATATTCTCCTAGCACGCTGCAAAAATGCAGACAGGAAACAAATCATTAAAAACACATTTTCTTCTCATTTTCGTGATTACAAATGATCAAGAGCAAGTGACAAATGCCATCAGTTACTATATTGTGCCTCTTTTGCTTTTCCTCTCTTCACCAAGATGACGGAGGATCCAAGAAGTTTGTGTTGAACATCTGGATCAACTAACAGCGGCAGAGTCAGATAGTTGGACACGGCCAAACCAAAGGAAGAGGCTAATTTTTATGATTTATTTATTAAGTCTTATTTTCTCTCTGAACCACACATTTCCAAAGCTGATTTGGTATATATAAAGAGCATCAACACAAGGATGCAGGAACATTTCTCTTGGTGTTTGAAACTTCTAATGTTTGAACATTGGGCCACAATGCTTGGTTAGGAGGAAGTATGAACCCCTAAATACCAATGAGCTCTACTATAAGGTTATGTCGGATTTCTACATCTAGCTCAACCCACCTCTTGTATGTTCACTGTTCTGTGTGTTAAGTATGTTGTTAGGAAGCTCAGGTGTCCTTTCAGAGACGACTGGGAGCTTGTTGCTGCTAACAGTGGTCCTGGATGTTCCACTTCTCACTATGGTCAGTAGCCTATGCCCTCGTCAGTGGGAATTTGAAGGGCAACAGCAGACACAGATCATCAGACTCTGTGTCCCCTCCACCCACCCTCTCCCTGTAGAGGTGAAGCAGGGTAGACAGGGGGAGATGGTCTGTGGGGGATGTTGGGGGCATAGAAACAGAGGGGTGATGAGTTAGAAGAGTAGAGGGGGAAGGACTGTCGGTATTTTGACGCTAAAGTGATTTGACACGCCTGGCATTATAGCCAGCTTGGCAGTGGGGAGGGGGCGCAGCGCAACCAAGCGTTTGATCCGAATGTCAGCGAAGCTGATCTCATGAAGTGGAAGGTCAGAAACGGAACACCTGCCTCCCTGGCTCGCACAGGCTCCACCCTTGCCCTCCTGCAAAGGGCAAACTGAGAATCGAGGGGTGCAGGGTAGAAGACAAAGGGTCGGTAAAGACTGTAGAAGATGCGTGCATGATCATGGCGGGGGTGGTGGCAGCTCCCCAACCTCCCAGTGTCACATGCCTCTGCTGCACGGCAACAGGCCCACCCGAGTGTGCTAATGCAGGGACAGTACATGCTGAGATGTGAGAGGTAGAAGTGAGGAAGAAGTGCATGCAACTCCCACGTGCTTTCTCCTCAGAAAGTTACTTCTTAAGATGCATGGAGAAAGCGAGGTGGGAGTGATGGTAATGCAGTGGCTAATGGAAATATCTTGTCAGGACTTGGTATTGGTCTGAGAAGCCACATGTCCTCTAGGAGGAGACTGTTGCCACTCGGCGACAGGAAGGCTTTAGCCTCTGTTTTACCAAATTAATGGCTAGAGCTGGGCGGTGTGGAATTCTGACAGGTTTACGTTAATCAGCTGTTATTATTTTTCCCCATGCTTGAGTTGTAGTATAAGTAAAATCCATAACATAGCAAAAAAATGTTTTTGGTATGAACTGGAGTAACACCATGGCAACAGTTGAAATGCAGGAATTCAAAGATGTCTAAAAGGTGGAGCACACACCACAAGTGGAGAAGCCCATTGACAAATGTGCTACTACGGTGCATTGTTTGTTGGCTAGTCCAAAATCGACACTCTCTTGTCTTGAGTGTTGACCTTTTGTATTTGTCCATGCAGGTGCCTCATTGAACTGTTTGATGGAGTAGAGTCTCTGTAAAAGTGCACCAAACGCTACAGGAGCATCATGCCCACGAGTCCATAACAGTCACTGACATTGAGCCAATTGACTAATGTGGCTGTGCAGCAGTGGTGGCATGACTTTGGAATGCGGGTGGGGAAAGCAAAAGTAATGCTCACAGAGGCTGGTAGGGGTGATTGGGGGGGTGAGCAATCGCAGAGGAAGAGGCAAATTCAAAGGTGAAACTGGATGGCTCAGCATTGACATATTTCCGGTTATTTATAAGATGGTCTTGACTGTGTGGTTCACTTAGCCAGACCTTTAAGAATCATACTGATACGATTTGCTGGTTCACAAACCTTTAAGGTTACTAGATGGGCAGTATGATAGGAATTGCACGGCTAAAAACAAGTACTTAAATTCTAAATATAGATTTATTATTGTTACTATGACTTATTATTTATGTATAATATTTCTCATCGTGCCATTGTGAGCTGTGTTCTGGGCTGTTGATCAGAATGTAACAAACCAATGTCATCAACAACCAATTAATCATTACGTGATAGTTTTTTAGTTCTAAATATTATGAAACCATCTAGAGGATCTGGAACATTTAGTCTCTAAGGCCTGTCTAGTAACGATCTCCTCTTCCAGGGAGACATGGCATCGGGACAAGTACTCAATGACACAAGGAAAAGCTGGCCTAGGTCTAAATCCTTTGTGTTTCCTTTTTGCAGGACTATCTGTGTATGGTTGTGTGTGTGTGTTTGATTCTTTGCATTCAAATGTGCACGTGCCTCTGTGCATATCTATGTACTGTGTGATCCTCATGTCTCAGGCAGCTGTGCTTGACAGCGTTGTAGATATAGCACGTATGCATCACCCAGGCGAGTGATTAGGAAGCGCTCAGCCACCTCATATTTCAACCCCACCAGAAATGACTTGTTTGGCTTATGTGCTGTGATTTGTTTGCCATCCTCCTATGCGAAGAGGTCACCGGGGTGTTATTTTATAGAACATTTATGTCAAAGGCAAAACGAGCAGCAGCAGCTGCCTGTAACCCAAGCTGATAATGAGCATGTATTTGTGTTTATTTAACACCAGCCCCGCCATCTGTTCCATGTATTGTGATACACTGGCAGGGCACGTGTGTATGAGCCTGATGATTACACAACAGCCAGTCTAGTTCTGTGGTGGCAGCATCTCACCCGACACCGATGTGCCGCCAGTTTCGTTATTCACACTTTGCTCGGCGGCACAGCTCGCAGATCGAAGCGAGACAAGCAGGCGGTGTCAGGTGCCAGATACACACGTGTAAACACATCGGGGGGACGCAGTCATATTTGCTGGAGATGTGTGTATAGAATCTCGCAGAGATGTGACTAAAGCAAACTGAACTGTATGCAGAGAAGAGAGTGTGTGTGTGTGTGTGTGTGTGTGTGTGTGTGATGAGACGACTGTGTTTTTATACACTCCATCTGTCTGCCAAAGGTCGCAGGGGTTAAAAGACAAACAAACACGTCTATTGCCACTGATGGTACTCTGGTGTTTTGTGATAATTAGGCATTTGTTAATCCTCCCACATTACTACCTGTTCTTACGGCCATTATTTCTTAAACACAATGACTATGTGGGAGTGCAAATATTAATGCCTACATCAGCGCTGTAGGTTACATAATGACTTTAACCTGAAATGTACGCTATTCCCTGAGCATTGTACTGAATCAGTATTTATAACAGAGCTTTACAGCTGTCAGCTCTCCGACTGCATGAATTACCACTAAGGATTTTGACTGTATCTGAACTAAAGTTGACTTTGGCCTCTTTTAGTGGCTGGGAAAAAAAAAGTACGTCTGATTGATCTTTTATCTCTCAGAATGTTGTGTAACCACGTTGTCAGCAGGTTTGGACTCGTGTGTCAGCAGAATCCACAATGAGATACAGATTTTCATAAAACCTTACATAAGCTGTGGATATACGCAAGTGGTCGTGATCAAAACAAGGTGTCTTTCATATCATATCCATCCATACACGCCAAATATCAGCATTTGGGTCTATTAATAATGGTTATATGAAGTGTCAAACCACACACTCTCAATTCAACCATCCAACACTCAAAACCTGAACTTGCTGATTTTTCCAGACTTGGAACGGACGGGCAGTGGGTGTATTAGTTAGGGTGTATTAGTTTTTAAAAGGTCAGTGTTTACTTCCTTTTTTTTAACATGTATAAAATACATTTTTGGTTGACTGGGATCTAAGGGCAGTTTTTTCCTTGTAAGTGGTCAGTGGGTGCCCCACAGGAGTAATGGGATCATTTTTAAAGGTTGCTATTTTAAGCCTTGGGTTGACTGGATTTCACATTTATTTGACCGGAGTGCTTTGTAGTCTTATAGAGTTATACCGACATAATCCCGCTAGTGCAGGATTGGTAACACCTTAGATCAGATGATTTCTGTGTGACTGGTGATTCTTTATTTATTTTGCAAGGAGTTGTCACTGATCAGAGTGACCTGCGACTAGGCCAGAATGAATGGGTTCCACGTCTGGATGATATGAATTCGCGAATGGTGCCATATCAAATATTGAAAGATTTCAGGGACAATTGACATACAAGAGGAGGCAGAGCAAGGTCAGAGCAATAGTGCTGCATGAATGGGGAGATAACTACTTTGACATGGACAACTGAGCTGTTTTGACCTAGCAGAAGACAGCTTTTGGTGAGAGGAGGCTCCTTCGTTTAGAGCATTGTCAGAATGTTGTGTGGAGATGCGATGTAGGTGAGCAGTGAAGAAAAGGTCTAAATAAAAGTGACAGTAAACAACATTGCTTGTGTTTTCTCTTCACCAGAGGCAATCGTTGACACCGATAAATCCTTCAGGGTGTTTCAAGCTCTGTTCCATGCTGTGCATCCGGCTGCACTTTGAGTGAAGCTCGCTCCTCTGTTTGACGAGGAGGAGCACGCGAGTCTCATAGAATAATGCGGCGTTATTTTCTGTTTTTCTCTCGCCGACTTAATTATTTGTCTGGTAAAAGCATATTTGTTTCCCGTTTGCTTTCACCATTCGCACTTGTTGGAAGCAGGTTTGTTATATGAGTCAGAATCACATCTCTACCTGCGTACAGGTTAAGTCTGCGCGGGTTTACAGTTTCTTTGCGTGTTTACTTCCATGTTCTGTGTTACAGGTCCCTTAGCACAACAAACCAGGAAGACAAAGGGGCCTTGCCTTCCTGTTTGTGTGCTGCCGGGAAGTTGAAGGGAAGGCATGCCTAAGAAATGAGGGGAAATTAGAATCACACACAGTCAGCATGAAAGTACAGACGTCCAATCGTGAATGACAAGAAACATTATTTACACAAAATGCTCAAAGCTAGTGGTTTATTCATCCTTTATCCTGGAGCGTATGATAATGTTTTCCTATCTTCAAGTGTCTATGAATTCATCCTATGTGACAGTGTTTGGTATGCCTTCCCGGTTTCCCCCTCATTAGACTGTAAATTGCAGAGCAGAGTGTAACTAGGAGGCTGGACTGCCACTAATGATGCATTGAAGTACCAATCCGCTTGATGACTTGCTCTCTTTTTTTTGTTTCTCCTTCACATGTTGCTTAGCTGGAAGCAAGTTCTGAAATTTCAGCAAAACTAAAATGTATTTCAGTGGGTTTCTATTAATTGTCTTAATGTGCATTTAATGCAATTTCTAATGGAAATTGTGCTTTGGAAGCTTCTTGTTTCAGTTCCCATCCCTCCTATTTTCCCTCTCTCTTCATTTCCATCACACGCTGTCTTTTCTTTTATTCTCTCGTTTCTGTGCTTGTAGTCCTGATTCCTGTTCCAGCGGATGTACTACTTCTCAGCCAGCTATGCTAATAAATATGGCGCACGTGATTGATACTTCTGCCTGTCTTGTTTACACGGCGCGCGCTCGCCTGCGCCAAAAAGAAACGTTGAACTTTCACACACAGGGCGGCTGACCCTCTTTATCTCGCATCGTTGTGCAGCTGACGAGTCAATCATGGCCGATCATGCGGGAAGGTTTTCGCTGACGATAGCTGAGGAAAACGGGTCTGCGTGAGTCGGGATGGTGAGGCGGGGGAAAAGGAATGTTTTCCTCTGATGTTCACGTCCATATAGTTTCATTGCTCCTGGTAGAGAGCTTAAATATCATGGGGGACAGAGGTGGCGTTGTGCAGCCTCATGAATCAACTGATTCAGTGATCCTGTGACCTGTTGCACCTCCTGGTCAGCTCTGGAGTTCAAAGGTCATCTCTGAAGCTTCTTTCAGAGAGGGAAGGTGTAAATTGGACCTTCTGTCGTGGTAGACTGAACATGTGTTAAGGATGTTTGAGGCTTTGAGGCAGCAGTGTTTCAACCTTTGTGAATCTTACTTGATGTTTTCAATGTTAAAAGTAGAAGAATATTTTTGGCGTCAAGCCTATTTTTTCTACACACGCTCATGAATTGAACCGCGTTGACGCCAACGTTTCCCAGCAGCACCCTGGCTCAGTGGCTCTAGCATAGAAATTACAGCTAACAGACAGCTTTCAATGCACAGAAAGAAGGAATCAGCTTCATCATGTGACGACTTCTTCTATGTTATGTCAACGCTCTGCGGATGACAACCCTTTGACCTGGTGACCCCTGGCGGCACACCACCTTCAGTTATTAGGGCTTTTCTTCTCCTTCAAAATGCACATTTGTGCTTGAGTTTTTATGAGCACAAGGACGACTTTGGATCTTGTTTGTTGCTTCACTGTGAAGCAGCAGGGTTATGAAAGGAGCTGACCTCTTGCTCAGGGCCTCCCTATTAGCGTACTTTTTCAAGTATGTTTCCTTTTCTACCACCCTCCATCCTCTCTCTCTCTCTTTTCTCCCTCGCAGCCCCATCCCTATGGCATGGGAGACGGAAGGAGAAAAAAAAAGAAAGGGAAAGCTGATAGATTCTACAGGGGATTGTGGGAACCCACTGATAAAGGCTTGCACCTTAATCCATCCTAAGGCCTGTCTCAGGGTCTACTATGAGCTTTTATGTGATCATTAGGGCTGTGCTCACACGCACATCCACATGCACAGTTTGTGTATTTGATATGTTAATGTTTGCTTCTGCTGCTATCACTAATGCTGCACTTCAGTCCTTTTGAATATTGTATTTCAAGGCTCTTAGAGATCTTCAAAAATCTTCAGTATAAACCTAATACGCCTCTTTACTTTGACAACGCGGCAATGTGACTACACACTGAGTGCATAACGACTTGTTTTATGCCTCATAAGTGTATTAAAACACTAATTAACGTGCTACAATTTTCCCTCTAACTCAGTGCACTAGGTAAGGATGCCTCTCCCTCTCTGTCTGAGCTTATGCCTTTAACTCCCTCGCTCCTCCTCGAGCTTTTGTGGAATTTAGCTGATGTGCGCCAGGGGGAGGAGAGCAGGGAGGCGCTCATCTTGTTTCAGTGCTTTATGAGTCTGACGTGTATGTCTGTAATTGCGGTTATGGGTGATTAAACTCCCGATGCCCCTCAGGATCCACAGCCGGCTATCAGTCAGCGTCAGGCCCGAGCCGCACAGCGCTGCATCCAGGGCTCAGATTGGTTCATATCGGTGTCTGTACCTCAGACAATGCTGCTGCGTGTCTCATACGGCGTAGTCCTAATTATTATTTCCAGGATTGTTGAGTCACAGGTCATTTTTTTGTCCATCGCTGTTTAACATATACAGTGATGGTGCTGATAAATATCTGTGAAGGTTCTCAGTCATCCAGGTCATGGATATCTCAAAAAAGGTTTAGCCAATAGCAACTGGACTTGAAACCCAACAAGTCCAGTTGCTTCGGATAAAACTTTTTTTGAGATAGTGATGATGCTGTTTTCCTTTTTTATTCATTTTATTTTTATGGTATTGTACCAACTATTACATTATAATATATATATAATATATATATATCAATAAGCAGTGAATACACTACTGAGTTCTATTTCTGCAGTCAAACAGTTTGAAGTGGATATCCTCAGTTTCTTTATAACCATTTTTAGACATAGAGAATATATCATTGCTTGTTTCCTTGTCATTCATTTTTATTTAAAAGTGTATTTATTTATGGCTTCATTGAGACCGTACCTATAACTGTGAGAGATCTAATACTGCAACACGCGCCACTTCCTGTCGGGATTACCTTGTAAGAGTAACATTGTGAGAAGGGTGCGTGCACTATGACATACGTGGTATAAAGAGGCAAATCTTGCTTAGAATTCAGGTTTTGTGTGGGTGGATGGAAGTGGGTATTGGAATGAAGAATCGGCAGAGCATTTCATGATATCTGCATATTTATGCATACGTGTTTGTGTTGAGTGTGCTATTTATAGCTGCAAATAGGAAGGCCTTGAGGCTCTCTGTTTCCTGTTCTAATTGGCATGTTAATCACCTCTCTGTGGGTGGGATTTCACTGTGAGTGTGAGTTGTGCGAAGGTCTATGACTCCCCTTAGGAGGCAACATGTGACCGCGGGAGCCTCGTCCTCCTCAACATCCAGCTCTGATGTGCTCCCATGGCAAGTTGACGGAGTTTCTCTCAGCTGAGGAGAGATAGGCAACCAGCCATTTGAGCCTATCACATGGATCTGAGTCCAAATAAAACACTTCAGCATGCGTGTGGTAATGAGGAGCTGTGTGTATGTGTGTGTTATCTGTCAGTGGCCTCCTCCTATTAGTTTGCTGACTTGTTGATGTTGGGATGTTTTCTCTCCTTTCTCCCTCCCCCACGTTCTACCCTTGGAGGTAGCAGGGAACAGAAGAGGAATCCCACACCCTGCTTACCCAGAGGACCCCTGTTAATCATGAGTCAATGACCTCAAGGAGGAGGATGCTGGGTCACAAGGGCAGAAAATATAACTTATGTCAGAGGACAGAAAGACAGAAATGTCATGAAAAGCCCAGAAGAGAAATGGAGAGAAAAACACTAGAATTAAGTGGAAAAATAACTTCTGTAGAGCCGAATCTGAAGCCTTTGCGTAGACTTGACTGAGAAAGAGTGTCTGGGTCAGCCCAGGTCAGGCACTCTTCGTAGCGAAAAGAGATCAGTTGGAAGGCTGGGGGATGACAGAAGCTCTAGGTTGATTAATGTGTGAGTCTGTGACGACCTTAATACACCGAATTCACATGAATACACAGTGAACTCTTTCAAACTGCCACGCTTCTGTATTGTGTAGTACAGACGCGTTGTGTTGCCACCGCTGAGTTTTCACTACAGGACAAAAAGCTCCTTATCACCTAATTTATACCCACTTTGAAAAACGTTTAAGGGTGTATGAACAAAGCAGTCATTATGGTAGAAATAATAATTTAACCAGTTTTGAATGCATATTGACTTTATTCTTGATGACATGCCTTTATATACAAAAAAACTGCACTTCTAACACATTTTCCCTTTTTGCAAATAGTATTTTTAGGACTTAATTAGAAACCAAAATGAGTTTGTAAGCTATTTTATCCATTCTTTAGGCTTAAAACTCACTTGAGTCTTCTCGTGTGGTGCTGATCAAAACCATGCATTATCCAAAAATGTGTGAGATTTAGGGTTCTTTTGAAATTCTTCCAAATTAGTTTAGTTTGCTGTTTATTGTTCAGTTAAGGCACAACTTTGATTTGAAGAATGGTTTAAAAAAACATTTCTGTTGTTTGATGACGAGTTGCAAAAGACAAAAATGTTTTTTTTTCCAATTTGAATCTAATCAGTGTAACTAAGAGCAGTTTTCTATCATAGCTGTTGCTACCTCACATAGTGCTTGACATTTGCTTTGATGTTTATTTAAAGATTGTTCAGCTCCGTCTTTCTATAAAGCTTCTCAAGCGCAGTCAATCAAGCCGCCATTATTTTAGACTTGCTCTAAATGATTGTGGCCTATTCTTGGTGTTTTGCAGCCTTTTAATCTTCTTTCTCTTTGCACTGGTCAGAGTAAGAACAAAAATCCCCTTGGTGGAAAAACCCGAGCTGAAGCTCCTTTTGAAAGTCTTGCTGGACAGCATGTGTTTGTTGGAGCGCTGCCAGTGAAAATGCAGGAGAGGGGAAGTCAGCAGACTGGCTGTCTTCTGTTCACTGTTGTTCAGATTGACTCTGTCAGGCTGGCCTTTGAGGCCCATGATCCAGGTGGTCTGTTCTCCGCGGTGCCCTCTCTCTGCCCCACCCTCAAACCCCTCCGCCTCGAGCCTCTCCGTGCCCACAAACATGCCCAGCGTTAGCGAGCTTCCTCCTCAGAGCGGTGGTGTCTTCCTTCCACCAATCACAGGCCTTCGCTGCTATGGGCACATTGGTGTGCGAGCCAATGAACGACACCTGTTTCTCTCGAGCGTAGCTGTCCATGCCAGTCATAACACCTACTTTATTTGGCCTCTGTCTCTGTCGTGCAGCCAAACTCAACACGTAATTCTCGGGCTTTCAGGCCTTTAAGAAATATGGATTTTATCACTGGGCACGGAGCTTCCAGAAAACGACTTTCCCAGCACTAATGTCACAGCGAATGTGTCTTGCATCATCGGAAAAGAAAGTTCCTTGCAGCACAGCAACCTTTTGGTGGGAATAAGGGATCATTGTTCAGACCCAGAAAGACTGAGTGGTTTTGTTGCCTTTTAAAAATATGAAAGCTTTGCCTGTTTGTACGTACAGGAGAGAAAATGTCTTTTCTCCATCCATTGTAAAGACATTACCTCTACCATATGGAACATGCATTCGTTTCTCGGTACAGACAAATTTGTCCGCTTTTCAGGTGCGACAGTGATGTCATTTCTGTTTGGAAATCTGTTGGAACAGGTTCCTTTGTGCTGCCAACAAGTAAACACATCAGCCCGTGAAAACATCTCGTTCAAATGACGTTCTGTTGGTAAATGTTTGATCTTGAAGATAAAGCAGAGGTCATGTGATGTTACGTGATACCTGCTTTCACCCAGAGAAATCTATACTATTTATGTGCTCCTGCATTTAAGGAGCCGTTGACATTCCTGCATGCACTTAAACCCGAACGCGAGCGAGCCGCGGTATAACTGACTGAACTGCTGATCTGTACGTGTGCTGTGGATTTTACTGCGGTCTGACTTATAGATGAGGGGCCTGTGTGTACAGTATACATTTGATAATAGGTGTACTTCTGTGGATCACGTTCAGTTTGCAATTGATTTAGAGACAAGGTAAGACGTTGGCGGTTCAGCTGCTAAGGCTCATTACATGGACTTGTTTGGAAGAATAAAAATGTTGTTTACATGCACTGGTCAGGACATATCTATTACGCTTTAGGGATGTGCTCTTGCTCCTCTGAATAAACTTCCTCTTTATATTTCTCAGCAATATCCAGAGTTTCCAAAGAAACCGGAGCATTTTGGTTGCCGTGCAGACGCAGCAGCCTCTCGTGGACTAAACACTCAGTGCTTCTGTCAAGAACACATTGGATGCGGTGAATCTTAGCTTTAGCCTGAGACAGAGGGAGAGAATGAAAGGGCACGAGATTAACAACTGCTTCATCTTTGTTTTCTGTGAAACATTTCTCCACAGCAACAGTCCCAAAAATGGCCATCGAGCCGCGATCAAGTACGATTCGTGGTGATGTAATACATATTGTTAAGCCAGTGTCAGTCTTGCTGGTCAAAGAGCTGCAGTAGTCCACCTGCGAGGATGTAGAGCAGCATCAGCAATCAACAAGCACAGAACATTTTCCAACTTCAGTCCTGCTCATTTAAAGCAGTTTACCTGAAATTGCAAAAACATGCACTAGACCTTGTTTCCTTCCAAGCTGTTGCTGTTGATGAAGGAATGCTCACTCTTACCTTGAGACACCGTGGTTTTGTTGCATGACTGTTCTATGTTAGGTCCACGAGGAACAGCCGTATGTCTGTAGAAATAAACCTGAACCTGAAGGAGATGTCAGTCCTGCTGCTTAACTCAAAACGCCTGAAGATGGATCGACTCCCCGGTGTTTGTGTTGTTTATACTGTCCAAACACAACAGAGCTGTATTAGTACAGTCCCCGGCAGAAGCGATGGGCTGTATAATGAAAGAGGACATAAACATGGGAGAAAACACGAGCGGGGAAATGATGCGAGAGGGGAGAGAGAGCGCAAGGCTGGAAAGCTGATGCAGGTATCTGCAGAGAGGAAAGAGGGCTGGAAGCGCTCTCACTACGAGCGAGTCTTCCCAGGACATGAAAGACTTGCTGCTCCGAACTGGGATTATCCTGCACCTCTGGGGAGTCCCTCTTGTGAGCACAGAAGGCAGAAGGCAAGATGCAGTATTACATCGAAGGGAACGGGGACATGGGCCAGGGAGGATAGGAAACATTTAATGCGAGAGCATGAGAGATAGAGACGCACTTCCATAGGTTCCTATCTGCCTAGATGCCAGCTACACTTAAGGGCTCGGTGGGGCTCATGAAGCTTCAGATGATTTTTTTTTTTCTTTTATACAAGCCTCCGACTACCTGATGGATGACCTGTGCAGGGATTTCACCAGAAAGCTTTGTCCTGGTTTCATCTCACTCTGTGTTGATGCTTGTCACGGTGATCTGCCCTTATTTCAGCATATAGACACTTTTCAGATAGTTCTTGAAATATTGCTGAAACTAGATTATTGATAGTTTAGTAGGGGGGTTTTTTGGGGGGGGGTTACTGTGAATAAAGATTGGACATCTTTGGGTAATAGACCATTGGTTGTCACATTGGGGATCTTGCCAATGGCACTTCCCCCATAAGTAAACTTGTTAGATTGAATAAAACGAAAGTTATTGTTTCTGTCTTGCAGCTCTGAAATACGCTTTTTCTTTACTTCCAGGACTCGATAAAAGACTAAAACATGGTAACATGAATATGTTTTCGATGTATTAGTAAGGACTTGAAACTTCACGTGAACTTTACATTTGAAACTGAGCAATCAGTGGAAGTTCGTGTTGTTGACACAAGCTGTTTGAGTTGTCCATGTGACTTAAGTTGTTGATATTGGGCCAAAAGTGAATTGATTTTGTGTGTACTGGACAGACTGTGCAATCGAGCAGGAGGAGGGGGCGGATGAGGGAGGTGGAGGCTGGAGGTCCGGGCCTCATCTCATCAGTCAGAGCAACTATATTTTCATAATTTTGTTTATTTATCCTGGACCTGGCGTCCCTCTGCCTACACCCTGCAGAACTTTGTTTGCTGTGAGTCGACGCACGGATCCAAAGTACACTCTTACAGTGACAATCACAAACAGAACACACACATACATACACTCTCGGGACATACAGTCTTACTGAGGCGCGTGTGCACCCCCCCCCCCCCACACACACACCTACCCCACCCTCCCGCTTGCGAGGTCTTTTCCTGCAGCACGTACACACATAGTTTCCCATCGCCGCCCTCTCATCTCATCCCCTCCGACTGGCCCCCTGGGTCTGGTGCTTACTCTGTGAGACTTTCTTGCGCTCTCTCTTCCTCCTGCTCCCAGATATCTCTCTTATCATTCGATGAATCCTATGAATCCTCCTTCATGTCTTTGTACGTTTCCATATCGATCAATCTATCCCTGCCCATCATCCTTTTTCACCTCTATCTCATTAATCCCCCCCCCCCCCCAAAAGAAGGAGAAAAGGGTGTGTGTGTGTGGGGGGGGGGTCAGTTTCAACTCAGGGGCAAGGAGCCAGAACTTTCTCCATTTGGTTTTTATTACAAACAGACCAGCACCTCACAGCCTCAAATAAAGGAATAACCATGAGAGGGGAAAAACAAAGGACAGGATGGGGGTCTCGGAGGCTTGTGATATACTGCAGTCAATATATTCAAGCTTTCCACTGATATTGGCTCAATTATTGTTCCTGTGTCGCAGAAACCTAAATGTGAACCAGCTTTTTTGTCTCAGCTGACAGATATGGAAAAGGATCTGTTGAGCTTAATCACATCTAAACATGTCCAGTCTTTGTGTAAGAGAGCAGTAACCATTTTTATGGGCCGTGATACTGCCTCACCAAATCCACCTGGAAGGATTGGGGGGGGGGGGGGGGCACAGGGTTCCCCATTCACCAACAGCTG
>JAUMTR010000014.1:13975303-14168209 GCA_032270685.1 Microctenopoma stevenorrisi
CCCCCCCCCCCCCCCCCCCCCCCCCCCCCCCCCCCCCCCCCCCCCCGCCCCCCCCCCCCCCCCCCCCCCCCCCCCCCGCGCCCCGCCCCCCCCCCCCCCCCCCCCCCCCACAGGGGTCCACATTCACCAACATCTGCCTCAAGCTCAGTCCAGATGTTGCCTAGGATCACATGCAGCTTTTTCTCTCTCTCTCCTTTAGTTTTTCTCAGTACAAATGAAAGTTGTCAGTCACAAGTCATCAAGTGGCAAATTCCTCATCCTGATGAAACCACAGGGAAGGACAGTTTGTTTTTCCGCCATAGTAATTGGCACAATTAATCTTCACAGACTGATGGCTTTATTACTACTGAGTCATAGCCAGACACTTACTGTAGAAAGCAGCTGGACACACCTTGTAGATCTATTTTTTTTCCACTGCTCCACATTCGTGTCTATTTTTTTCACCTCTTCACTTATTCTTTATTTTTTAAAACCTATTTTGATCAACAATAGCTTCTTTGTTTAGGGTGAGACCTTCACACCTATTCACTGTTTGCACAGCTAATAATGGTGAAATACCAATGGTAGTCTGTGTGTTTATGATTTAGAGAATACATATAATAATTATTTTTATTTTTTTTCCATATGAGAGAAGGCAAGTTTGGTAAATATCAGTAATTCACCAGGGCATGAGGGGAAAGAAGCGTACCAACTGATGTTTTGGGGCCTCAGGCATCTCATATGTTCACCTGCCCGACACAACAGCACTTTTGGTGGTGGCTATGTGCTGGAGTTGTCTATGAGGTTACAGCATAAATGTAAGAGAGCACAGGAACAAATGGGTTAGGGTTAGGCAAAAAAGTCATGTTAAGCTAAAGTGAAAAAATAAAATAAATCTAGTGACAGATTAAAATGAAAACCCTGCATGCTCTTTTTTATGTCTCACACTGACTCCAGACTGTGGGAAAGTCCTGTGTGTAGAAGGGGTACTTTTAGCATCAGTATAAAATGCTGAAGGACTGGGACGTCATTATCTGATGCCCTGGGAATATGAATGTAATTGGGGTATTTTAGCTAACTAGGAGCAGAAGGCCTGACATGAATTTCAAAGTTTAGCTGTGTGTGATCAGTTTCAAATTTCTTTGGTGGGTCAAAACTCAGCAATTTGTGTTATAGATGGAGGGCCTATATTTGCCTTAATAACTTTTTTTCCTTTAGTTGGGGGGTACATGCTTAAACGATTCTGATATAGAGACGTTTTAAAACACTGATGTAGATATTACACTCTCTAAATCATGTGTTGTTGACTACTTTGTTCTTCGTGTCCATGTCATAACAAGATGAGACTTAACACCTGCTTGAGATAAGTAATTCATCGCCACGGATGCTTTAAGTTTGATATGATAACGAATGTGGCAAAAATGTGAGCGTCAGCAGAAGCAGTTATCTGATTCCTTGTAGCTGCTGTTGTTAAATTACTCTCAGGCTTGTGTTTTGCAGTCATGTTATTATCTCTCTGTGTTTGTGTGCATATGTATATGTTTGGCCATGTGCCTTCAAGTGTGTTTTGGCAGTGAATGAGGGAGATAAGGCCCTGTGCTGTGATTTTCATCTCTGGGTGCAACAAAAGAGGAAGCTCAATGAATCATAGCTTCCTGGCCTCCTTTCATTGCCCCGGTTACTTGGATTTCTACAGTCTCAGGCATGACAGCTTAGGGCGCTTTCACATTGCAGAAATCTGATGAATTAACGCGGAATCTGTAATGCAGATGAAGAAGATGATAGCCCATTAACCTAATGGCAGTCCTCAAAAAAAGAGCAGAAGAGCATCGGTTGCAAATGCAGTGTTCTTCTTCTGCTGATGACTTCTCCAAAGGCTGCAGTGGCAATTATCCCTCCATGAGCTGGAAACCAAAGGACAACGTGATGCCCTAACATGCTATATGTCATTTATCTCTATATTTAATCTTCTTCTCAGTAGTTTCTCACTCTCTTTTTATCTATAATCGGACTCTTCACTTGTTCACTCGCTTGACAATTTCAGATGGGGCATTAGGGCTCCTAATTCTTTTTCAAATGAGGGGACATATTTGTAGTTCAAATAAGGTGACACTTCCAGTGGAGTATTTTTATGAATCCAATATCAAATTTGCTTATGTAATTGCAGTAAAAATAATTATTAAAAAGCCTTGATATATTAGTGCATAACAGAATCAGAGCAGCAGCAAACATGACCCCCTGTTACTTTATGTTGTTTCTGTAGCAGCATTTTGGGTACCTGTAGTCATGAAAAGAGACATTGATGTTTTCATTGCAGCCAAAACAGCAAAATCAAAAAAAAACTGCAATGCCTCTACTAAGGTCGCTCACAGCTTCAATCAGAAGTTCCAGGCTCATGGAAAGTTCATATTGTTCTGTCTGTTACAGCATATTAGGATTCCTACTCAGAAAGTAGTACCTTAGATAAAAAATAAATACATTATTGGTCACCTGAAACCTCTTCCTTTGGAGTAAAGAACAATAATGGAGGGTTAGAGCACCAGGTTTCCAAAGTCTCTTCACATATTTGCTACTATGATTAGCTTAACCTAATTTTCTCCATTTGCTCAGACAAGTGAAAATGCCTTTAGCTTTTTTCCAGATTCTTTAAGATCAATCTTTTCTACGCTCTGACTCTGAGCTCCCGAGGAGTGATGCTGTATCACCTCGGAGCTAAAGAGAACAATTAGGCCATATCAGCAGATCAGGGAGCTGGCAGTCGGGGCACAGTTAGCGCCTGTAATCTGTTGCTTAGCTGGCACCAAGCCACAGCCAGGCACAGCTCCATGGCCTCTTCAGACACTTAAGAGTCAGTGAGGGCACTAGTGCGCCCCAGGAGCTGGCACTTTTATCCCCATGCTATCAGGCAAATGAATTGAAACAGGAGGAAAATAGACGGAAAAGAGTAAAAGGGGAGGTGGGAGAGGAAGAGTCTTTAATGAGGGCATTTGTTTCAACAGGCCAGCGAATCTGGTAATATCAACACTGTGAATCAAATGGTGGCTATTAGCGGCCCACCTACTGTGAAATTACGGGTGGCCTGTTTTGGTTCTTTTCCGACACTTATCCCACATTATGGCCTTTTGCTTTACATTCTGCTAGTCTGCGTGTTGGATCACGGATACCAGCAGACAGTGGGGCCTCAACAGACGGTAAAAGGGCTTGTGTGCTTTTGATTAGAGCTGTCACAAAGATAGAGCTATAGTCGCAGCTGCTCTGTCTGATCGTATCTCGTCTTGACAGGAGTTTCATTTAAGAGAGATGGCTCCGTGGTTCTTTACAGCTAGCGTGTCGATGCCTCACACCCTGTAATGAGGACGTAGGATTAAAGTTCATAAAAATGAACGCACGCAGGTATCCTTTGTGCTTTTAATGTATATGAGCTGTCTTCTGCTCAGTTCACAGGTGCTGATGGAGGTGCAAATGCACCTGTTTGTATATTAATATTGAGAGCTGCGAGGATTCCTCAGAGTGGCTAGACTATCTGCATCACACTTATTTATGGTAAAGACAACCAAAGGTGCCACTCAGACCTCTCGCGCCTCTGTTCCGTGAACAAATATAGTTTTCTAGTAAGCTGCATGTGATGTGTACAGGAAGAAATGTTTTTTAAGTTATTTTTCATTAGTTGCATACCACCCGCTCACGGAAGCACCTTATGCACATAGTGAAACTGTGAAAGCATGTGAAGCCACCACAGACGCTCTTATCAGTTGTAGTAGAAGTGACTCACAAAGTAAGCGTAAGACGTGTGAATGATTTGATTGGTTGCCTGTTAGGCTTCATTAAGCAAGAGGGGAAAAAAATCATAACTGCAAAAACACAAGATAGATTAGTAGGAAGGTGTTTACTTCATCACTAAACAAGAAATGTCACAACATCACCCCAGGTTCTGAAATACGAGCGATGGGCAGACTTACGTTGCATTTCCTGAACGTTAATAGATTGAGCAAGGAGAAAGTGCAGTGTAAAGGTAACTCTGTTAGGATCGTGGTGCTTTACATCACCTGTTGACATGTCATCAACCAGTTATGGCCCCATCCCTACCTCTTACCACCCCCCCCCCTCCTCAAACACACACACACACACTCACACACAGTCCCTCCACCTCCCCTATTCATAGAATAAACACGTCAGACTCTTTGGACCTTAACTAAAGTGACCGAACAGATCAGGTCTGTTTACACATTGGAAAACTGTAAAGGGACATTCTGTGATTAATGAGCATGCATTGCATGACCAATAATTGTTTTATTGTTGAAACACACACACACACACAGCTTCATGGAAGACTGATTAAAGTATTAGTCTGCTGTCGTCATGGAGATATAGACATCAGCAGTGCACACTCTGAAAATGAAGCTGTTATACTGACTCGTGTGTTATTTCAGGCTCTGGGTTTTTACGCAACTGACTGGGTCTCTTGGGTTTTCTGTTGAGGCTGCACCCCCCCATCTCCTCCTCACATCCAGAGAAATGCTAATGACTAGCATTTGATCCCCATTTAGTTGTGGTGCTCTACGCACAAAAACTCACCTGCCTTTTTCTAAAACATCCCTCTAAATAAAAACGTCAGCTTGTTGCCCCAATTCATCAGAAGGGAAGAAAAGAGAGGGGGGTGAGTGAGGGAGGGACGAGGGGAGCGTGTTGACTGACAGTGGCTTCATCCAGTTCTCTCTCTGTAAAGATTAGCTTGCTTATGTCCTGTGGTGAAGGTGCAAGTGACTCATGACTGCTTCATTTACGCTAAAGTCAACCCGTAGAATGATCGTTTGTTTCCTGGCTGCTGCCTCGCCACCGTCACCATTTCTTTGCTGACACGTTGCTAAGAAAACCGATTGTTTGTGCGAATATCTGCATGGAATCAGTCTGGATGCTTCATTATGTGTGTGTGTGTCTGTGTTGTAGTGGAAGATACGTTGGAACAGTTTCAGGAGACAGTAGGAATAGCAGTATTTACCCAATGCTGGCACTGCTGTATGTTTCTTCTTTTTGAGCACAAACTACCCAAAGCATTATGCTTCAGCTATTGATGGTGAACTGATCATTAGTGAAGCGACTTTACAGGCTAAACGGCAACTGGACATAAAATATCTACTTCACTGAGATTTAAGGGCTCTCCCTTTCTGCTTTTTTTGTGAATCCCACGCCCTCGTGTTCTGCTAAATCTCCACTGTGGCTCTAGCAGATGAATAATAGAGGAGGAAGGGCAGCTGCAGAGTGAGCATCTGTCTGCCTGTGCATAGTCACAAGCTTATGATTGTGAATGTACACAGCAGACTGGTGTCCAGAGGTGAGGTGACAGAGATATTGACAGGACAAACACATCAAGCTAAAGGGAAGAAAACCCACCTTTTAGGTTTTCAGCTGCTTGCAGGATGTTTCAGACTGTCGTTCGAAGGGTGTTAGGGTCCATGTATAATGCATTGTCTCGTGCTGGTGGCAGAGGCAACATGAGCTCATGGGCTAGATAGTGAGTGCAACCAGTGATGTCAGCACGGCGGTTAGGTGAGTCATTTCTAGTTTGGACTTACAGTTGTGTCCCTGTGTCGTAACCTTCCGTCACCTGTAGCTGCTGACATTGCAACGAGTGGGTGATTTTCTCTTTCACACTGTCTGATGAGAGTCCTGAAGCGTGAAGCGTGTTCAGGTCGATTTGCGTTCTGGATTTCAAAACTAAATATCCATTTGCTCCACAGACTGTCGAACGCGGGGGCCAGGTTCAGGTATAGTCATTATATAAATAATAACTAGATTAGGATTTACAGGCAGATGTGTGCAGCCAGATTCCTCATTTTCACCTTCGCTCTCTTTGAGGGGGGCTTGACCCCATACTGGGAGGCACAGCATTGGAGTAGTGACTAGAAACCATCTGCCAAATCATAGCAGCATTTTCAACACAAACAGATCTGCAGACATCGAGCAATCATGTCTCCTTTTATCAGCCGAGCCTGGTGTCTCCCCCCGGCCCCACGCAGTTGACAAGTTGTAAAAGACAGACTAAAAGAATTAAGGAGAGATGGAAAGTCAGGTAGGTTTGTGTTACAGCCTTTAGCCTGTCACCTTTCACCACAAGCTTTGTTCAGCTGACAAATAGTGCACCCTCCACGGTGTTCCTTCAGGATACACTCTCCCCTGCCAACAGTTAGAGTATCAGTGACTCAGTGTAACTATAGAGACCACAGAACGGCCTCCTCTTCCACTCCACTAGCTTCTCCGTCAACAAGACCTTATGCCTAAATGACAAAATGCTTTGTCACTGCCTCCCAAAACGGCTCATGTGACTGTTCCGAAAAGGGTTATTTAGACTCACCTTTAATGGGCTACCTGCAACCCACGCTAGTAATCTTCTAAAAGTCCCAAACATTAACAACTGCTAAACGAACCACAGATGGCAGACAGCCTCGTTACAAACAAGAGCCATGTGCTATCTGTTTTTTCTTTTTTTTACTCATGAGGAATCTCCTATCTTCTCATCACCTGTTATCTTCTCAACCGTCCATTCATCATCCTCTAAACTCACCAACTGGCAGCAGTCAGAACACAAATTGGCAAATCTCCTCTGCACAGTCACACCCAGTGGCAGAACAAAAGAGTGGGAGAGGTGAGAGGGACGGAGAGAAGCATTATTTAGAAACAGGAGATGCTTGTATGGAGTGGAGAAGTGATAAGTGGAGGACTGTCTGCGCCTGCCGGTAAGATGGGTCCTAATTTGCTTATTTGTAGCTGTCAGTTGTGCTTTTGTGTGCCCAGCAATCCAGGCCAGTCGTCGTGCACACGCAGCACATGCTCAGAAGCGCTTTTCACCTCCTATCTATACATGACTTTCTGTATATTGGCGTGCAGGAACTCTGGACGATTGCCACTCAGTGCCTGCATGCTTCAGTAGTTTGGACCTCCCACCCCCCCTTCCCCTACCCTGCCTTCACTCACTGTTTTGCTTTATATACAAACTTATCTAATCTTGGGAGCATGTTTATTTTATACTTTTTTGCAGTTTGAACAAATGGTTTCTCAAGACTGCCTGTGAAAACATGCTTTCCAGTCAAACAGGTTGCAACGAGGAAAAATATAGATGAAGTAATACAGACAGGAACATCAGGGTGACAGTTGTACTTCACTGTGTGGAGAAAAAAATTTATTGTCTCTCCTCTCCTTTCCTTTCCTTTCCTTTTATCTCCTCTCCTTTCCTCTCCTCTCCTCTCCTCTCCTCTCCCACCCCCCCCTCCTCTCTGGGGAGGATTAGGACAGAGGCCTTTTCATCCTGCTGTAATCCTACACTGGCATCCCAACTTCAACTAGAATAAACACACAAACTGTTACACACACCCACATTTTTCTCTGAGACATACATCTCCAGTGTGTGTTCTGGGAGCTTTGCCTAAAAAATACTCTTCACACACAGTATGACCACATAGCTACATAGCTTTCTTCATGTTCATGGAAAAAAGAACATCAGAGACCATGTTTTAATCAACATTCTGCTCTGGCTGTTCCTCTTCTATGGTTAAAAAGTGGAAGAGATATAAGGAGTGAATGGGAGTGAAAAGAGACATAAACTGTCAGCTACACCTCCCAGCCCGTCTCTGTCATCCTCCTCGAGGTGGGGCCTTACTGAGCTGAGCTGCCCCCTGCTGAGACCTACAATGGCAGATTGGCAACCCTAATACCCCCGCTTGCTTTATCTGTCTGAATTAAAACCCAACTGGAAGAGGGCTGTGGGAATTGCTGGCTCAGGGAGAGCTTTTGATTTATTGATTTAACTATTTTCAGGAATCGTGTGTGCAGGCGCATCTTAGGACAAAAATGTAATCAGAGGAATAGAAGCTTGAGGGGTATCAATCAGAGGATAAACACTGAACTTATACAGCCTGATGCAGAGCTGTTGTTAGCCCTTTATTAAGAAGGATGTGTGTTTGTTTTAAAAAAGGATGGAGCCTGTGTATGCACTGCTTGTGTGTGTGTGTGTGTGTGTGTGTGTGTGTGTGTGGGTGGGCGTGCTTATAGGAAGTGCTCGTGAGGCGAGCAGGATATGCAGGAAGTATTTGGCTTGGCTCAGCTGGCTGCAAGGTTGCTGCTCTCAGGGTTGCTGATACAGGGAAAAAGAGGCAGGGATTCTGTCATTTGGTGCTGCCTCTACAAGACATTTTACAGTAAAAACACTCGACAAAGAAAACACACACAAGTTCAGAGGAAAAATAAAACGTTCATGTGAAGTCTACTGGGACCAGGAGGAAGCACTCCCGGAAAAGCGCTCTGAACTTCGCTCGTTAATCTCGGCTGTCGTCTAATTGAGACGTCCGTCAGCTTTATTCCGCTGCGAGGAAACAGAGGAACCTGGTCACTTATGAAACAGGGGAGTGTGACAGACGAGCCACACACCGACTTACTACGTAACGAGCCCACGCCACCGCAGAGAGCAAAGTTGGAACGTCAGCGTAGGACAGGATATAAAGGCAGGGTATGTTAGGACAACAGGCTAAAAGAGGTGAAATCGGGCCATCTCCCTGTAGTTATGTAGCACAATTGTGTATATATATATATATATATATATATATATATATAATAAACACCCGTCATGTAGTGTAAAAACTAATATTTTCATTATTGATTAAATACTTATCATATTTTAATTATCCTGTGTCTGTGTGTGACAGATTTAAACATAGATGAAGAATGGGGGGGGGGCATTGTAGAAAGACTAATCGGGTAGGAGGGAGTTGTTATTCAGCACAGATACAACCCTGTCGCCAAACTCTCGGTGACATAGCACAGTTCCTTCCTTCTCTGCTCACTTTCCTCTGCCCTGTATCATCCGTGCTGACAGCTAATGGGAAGACGGCCCATTCACACAAGGTAAAGAGTAGGAGAGAGTCTGGGATGGAGAAGGAAGGCAGAAAGCACACATGTGCTCCTAATAAATATGACCCTATCCGTGTTGCTTCCTCAAACATCTCACCCTCACACACAAGGGGGTTGTATATGTGATACTCCTGCGCTAGTCTAATCACCAGCCACATGTATTATACATATACATCTTGTCCTTAAAGATCCCAGAGGGGAAGCACTTGTGAAGAGCGGGTCTCCAGAAACTGCGCTGCATCCTCTGATTCTCATGTTGGGTTCTTATTTTATATTTCTTATTTTCTTTTTCTGCACAGACTCCTCAGGCCAGGTGACCTCCTCGCCCCTGGGCTCGCCAACATCGCACCGCGGAATGCACCCGTCACTACTCAGCCCAACTTCTATGGGACCCACGGGCTCTCTTCACTCTCCTATTAGCACTCTCAGTTCGCCTATGAACGGCCTGGCCTCACCCTTCTCTGTGATCAGCTCGCCCATGGGTCCCCACTCCATGAACTCGCCCGGCATGGGCTACGGCCCCAGCGTCAGCCCCCAGGTGAGGCTCATAACAGAGACACAAGCACCTTAGCTAAACATGATGCCTTAGTTACCATGATTTTAAGGAAAAGATATCAGTCACATCGCTGCATGATATTAACTCTGTCAGTTGTGGTTTCAGTTTAGCTTTTTGCTCTCAACTAACAACAGCAAATGACTGTAAAACCTGGTGTACCACTTAAACACTTATTTACAGCCCATTAAATAAGCATATTCCTTTTTACAAAGAAAGCAGAGAAATAGTCAAAGCAGAATTTAAAAGTTTCACGTTCGGCAGCATCGGCCACTTTACCACATGGTTCCATGAGGTTTTCCTGTATATTCACGTTCAAACCCACACAGCTGCTGTACTAACCAACTAACCCGATAAATGATTGTTCCTCGTGTCTTACAAGCTGTATTCACATGTCTCATGTGCAAATTACAGTCTCTTAAACTCACACACAGACAAATACGCACATGTAATTTTGCTAAGCCAGGCCTCAGCAGACAGAGGCCCTGATTTGACCCCACGCCACAGTTAATCAAGGCCTATTCAACTGAGACTCCACAGTACGTCGGCTCTGTCACTCTTCAGAATCGGAGGCATACTTGTCGCTCCATGTCTTTCTTCCCTCTCTATCCCTTCATTCTTGTTCTCTGTGGCTGTCCTACTGCTTTTTAATTCCCTTTCACATCATCTCCCTTTTCCACTATGTCTCTGTCATTTCTTTTCCATCAATAAGCCTCTGTTTCATTTATATAAAAAAAAAAATACAAGCACAATTAAGACATCAAAGCATGCAGTGGCCCAGTTTCCGTCTGGAGCCATATCTAAAATTGAAATTGTCCCCTCCCAAAATGCAGTGCCTGCCTTTTTTTGTGTTTGTTAATAATTTTGTTACAGTGCAGTGTGATGCTATTTGAAATGGACTCTCCTCGCTATTGTTGAGCTTATCACCACCTTCTAAAAGTGTCCCATGTGTAATGGAGTTAAGATTGGATTAGGGGCACTCTCAGAAAAGCAGGCGGGATCTTTTATTGCTAGAAAGTCCCCTTCCCCCATCTCGCTTCGATTCATCCGCACTTTTTACATCCAACACTTTCATCTGTGCTGCTGTTTCTGTCCCGGAGCGGCGTACTTTGTATGCATGTTGGGCTTTTAGCTAGCAAACGTTACACTAGAATCAGTGCAGGGTATCTTATTTGAACGTATCAACCGGAACAAGAGCTTTATGTCAATGGTATGTTGGGTGTGTCCGTTTTAATAGGTGGAGAGCTGTTTCAGTTGGTGGTGACAGTTTTTAATGCTCCATGTTAATTACCTATTTCTGATATTTGTAGTGATCATTTTAATAAACATTTACATCATCAATGTCAAACTATATACGCACTCAGCTGCATTACACACCACTTATATACTAAATATACTGCTCATATGAGGCTTTTTTAAATTTATTTTTCAAGAAAAATAAATCTGTTATCTATGTTTGCACTAACATTTAAGAAGAGGCTGCTGACTGTCGCTCCGTGAGGGTGGAGAATGGCAGTTTCATGTGAGAGCATGGTTTCGAGGTTAAGGACGGTGGCAGCGCCCTGTGGTCGTGAGGCGGGGCGCCTCTGATGAGACATGATTTGAGTCAGACGGCATTTGCCACTTGTTCTTATCACTCGGGTGACTTTCTGTTTTCATGAGAAGTTGACTGTAACAGGGTCACAGCTCACAGCCTTTTTCCCTGCTGAACCACCTGGAGCCCACTATGAGACCCCCGCCTTGGTTAAACGTGCCCACACCCACACTCAGACCTCACTAAAATTTGCGTTGTCTTGTAGCAGGGAACCAAACATTTAGATACACAGAAATACAAACTCCAGGTGGACATTAGCCACCTGGTTCCTATTTGTAAAAACAGTATTCGTCACAATAAAATGAGGTACAAACTAAAACAATAAGGCTTACTCATCCTCTACTTCAAAGATACAAAGAACAACAGGATGAAAGCTGGGGAGGGGATGAACAAAAGTCTCCTTTTTGCTGCAGTCTTGAATCCTCCAAAAGCCAAACCACATGTAAAGAAAGGGAAGATTCTTTATCCATTGGCCAATTCTTAGATCTCCAACAATGGTACTTCCTCTTTAGCTGTGTTCAGAGCATCCAGACACTGACATATTGTGACTGCGCAAGTTTTTCCCAGCGAGAATCCCAGTTATCTAAAAACGTCTCAGTTGTTCAGAGTAGGGCCACACACCCACTGTGTGAGAAGGGAAAGGGCCAGACATCGCTCCCAGTATCTGTGTCTGGTCTCGGGGCGGGTGCCAGGCCGCAGTCATGCCCATCGTTTGTCAGTGTCTGTGATCGGGACATCTCTCGCTCACACACACTGTAGCTCACCAAGCAGCTGGAAGGAATTATACGCAGGGGTTGGGTTTTTTTTCATTTCCAGTGACAATGGCTACTTTTGTCTGTCTGTAGTTTTCATTATCATTATCATCGGACCACTGCTGACTCTCGTTTTCCATTGTATGGCTCCGTCTGTGCCCCTCTGGCTCGCACACGGTCCCACTGAAACCTCCCCGAGAATCCCAAACCAGCAACAGACTTCCATTGTCTTCCAAAAATACAAATGAAATGGGAGTGTTTATTGAGCCAAACACAGAAGCAACACTAATTTAAAAAAGGTGTCAACGTTTTACAAGAAATGGAACATGGGCTTAATAAGTTAGAAATGAATGGGTGTACTGATGTCATTCACCACATTTGGATATGTCGCATTTACGTGTCGCTAGGAGACCAAACTACAACACACACAGACACAGTCGAAAGATAGAGCGTAGTGCACCTCTGTCCGTTTCCTGTGTGGGAGTAATAATGGTCCCTTCCACCGCTCTACCCTGGTCTTTGATGGACCTCACTGTAGTCGCTGTGCATGACATCATGGTTGTATAGGCTTAATGACTACACAAAGGAGCTGTGTGTAGGGTCCCAAGAGGTTCGTTAAGACTCTCTGATGTCAATCAGCCCCTCAAATGCATGCTGTGTTTTTTTACCAAAGCTGTTTTTCGGGTAGCAATAAAAAAAAACACACTTTTTCTAAACAGTTCTTGTTTAAATAAGTGCACAGAATGAATGTTGTGTTTTACTAGAATTAAAACTTTCAGTTACGTTTTTCTTGTCACTGGAAGTCTTTCATTTTGTAACATGCAGGGCGTGTTTTTTTGACCTTACAGAGAGTAAAATCAGGGAACAGGAATAAAGGTCTTAGCAACCTAATGTTTAGTCGTGTTCATAATTCAACACGATTGTGAATAATATACCAGGCAGTTTTCCTTTATTGTGGATCACCTTTATGTGTCATACAACATACGTTAGGCCATACTTTGTAGTGCGATAATGCTTAGGGCCAGTTGTGTGTTCCAGCTTGTGCGGGGCCACACCAGAGATGAGTCATTTAGGAAATGGCAGCTGGGAGGTATAGGTACGGTAACATCAGGATGTTTAAATGCCTGGAGGGCACACATTTATTTTTAAGTCTAAAAATAATCCTTTTGAAAGTTTTTAATCGTAGATGATCTTACTGCAACGTAACACTGTCTGTGGAAAAGCATGTCCGCTGTGATATGTCTGTGAAGAGTAATAGTGCTAATTACTTTTATTTCTTTCTAACACACCTGCAAAACCTGTAGCTGAACTGTAACTGATTGTTGTTACGGGCATACTTCAGTTCTTATTATATATATTAATGTTTTAACCTGCTGAGCCAACAGATAGTCGGATTTGTTTTACTTAATATGCAATGACTGGCAGCTCTCATGTTTTATTCAAAGATTAAATTATATAGATCAGGGACGTTTTGATGAAAACATCCTGAACAAGAATAGACAGAATAGCACCGGCCTGGCATTTTTTATACAAATGTTGTAAATGCAAATTAGTATTGTCCAGCAAACAATAGATGTTGTGCATCAAAGCGCGTTGTGCCAGAATCGGTGTCGGTCAAATGCCAAAAGTAGTAAACCAGCAAGTCATTGCAGTAAACCACTGGCAATGCGACACAATAAACAAGTAAACATGTGGGTCAGTTAAAAGCTGGATGGGAACTTCAGGAAATGCTAGTGTTTCACGTGAAATACAGTTGAATTCAGTTGTGGTTTGCTTTTTAAATGCAGTTTGAATTGCTGCCGGATTCTGTGCTGCCTGACAAAAGAAATACAGCTCGGTTGAGTTTTTACGTGGCTTACCAGAGAACATTAGGAAAACCATGATGAATGACTTCATGGTGAATGACACAAGAGAAAATAAATCACTGGATTGGACTCGTTTTGCACTTAAAACTACTTCAGCATCCATCTCTAGGTGATACGTCAGACAATGAACAGTCTTTTCAATGACTCGAAGGAGGACATGCTAGTGGGCAGTGAAGGCCCTGGTGTAAAACTGACAGGATGTTTTACAGTCAGAAATTGGAAATACCAATTGCTTGTCTGACAACAGAAATGGATGGCCAGTTCATTTCTAATGGACAGAGGACAGAATGACAGCCAGATAGTATATAATGCATTCTCAGGATGACACTTATGATGCAGTTTAACTGGTTTTAAATTAGGGTCTAGGTTAAGATTTATATTCACTTCAAGCAAATATTAAAAAAAAATTCCAGCTATACTCCATTAAGTTTCTGCAATGTTGTTTGTTAACTTCAGTGCACTGTCTTGAATGTTTGATTTTGAATGGAAGGGGCCATGCATTATTTAACCACACAATTCCCAAGCAGAGAAATGAATATGCACCTCTAGAAATTTGCAACTATCACTCAATAAAACAGCTGCTTTTGCTTATTAGAAAATATTTATTCAGAGGTTGACAAAAACAGTGCTAACACAAACATTTCTATGTACATATATTGGCATAAATTAACACTGTACCGTAACTTGGCCAAGATATTCCACTGAGCTTCCACGCTGCACACACAGACTAGGAAGGGTGCATCCAGCATTCAAGACATTTTTTGTAAAGTTTTTGTGAAGTAATTTGTTAAACTGAATCTAATGTCTTTCATTTGAATTGGATGGGGGAGGGAGGGGTTATAGAAGTGAACCACACTGCTCTCCTGTACAGAAATTATTGTTCAATTAGACTGCTGTCTCTTAGAGTGGTGGCAGGTGTTAACAAGTTGCTTACACAAGCACTTTTACCTGCATATAATATTGAAATATTTTACCACCTTGTTCTCACTCGACCTCATTATATGAAGCATCCTCCACTCTGAGCCACACACTTATTCAAAAGTAATGCAATGTGCTTCATGCTGTGTTTATTTTTCATCTGTATAATTTGATTACATGTTGATTATAATGGAGGTTCATGCCTCAATCTTTGATGATTAAAAAAGCAGATTAATCTGATTAATCTGATTTTGTATGTTGCCAAAATTGTCCAACCGTTTTATTTGACAAATTGTGTAAGGCTACTTTCACATCTGTACACAAGTCATTGAGCATTGTGTCGACACTGCCATGATCATGATGTGCATGGTTACCATTTGCATGAATACACTTCCGTCGGGAGATCGCTTTCCCTACAGTTCACAGAAACGGAATTCATGCTGTAACAATAGCAGCGGCAATCCTGCCGTTGGATCTGGACCAAACCATTGTATTCAGATTGTGTGACTCCAGAGTTTGATTGACAGATTTTACATAAAAGCCCAAACAAACTGCACTAAACGAACAGCAAACCTGCTGTTCTTTCAAACCAAACCACACAAGTTAAGTGTGACAGCACCCCAAAATGTGTGATTATGTCTCTACAAACAACATTGTTACACATCAAACACACGTTGAGGGGTTTGCATAAAGAGGAAGAGTATACAAAAAAAAGAAAGGACAAAACTGGTGTGAGAGGAGACGCACTGCCCACACGAGCTGCACTGTGTTTGTATTTAAACAGACCTCGTGCTCATGCACACAAACACAAAGCCAAGAGGGCACAGCGACACATGCACCGAGACAAAACAGAGACACACACACACACACTTCGCGCATTCACGCGTAAAATACAGAAACACATGCCACCCTACAAGACACCAAAATTATAAATACACTTACACATGCCTCGGACCTACACCCGTGTGCACAGAAACTGTCGCGAGTGAGTGGTGAGACAGCAGCTGAAAGTCTCTCTGCATATTCACACTTCACTGCTGTGAGGCTCACTGATAGTCTTAATAGCTTTCTTTTCTTCCACTGTAACAAAAGTTTCTGTCAAAACAAACACACACACGAGCAGCAACAGTGTTTGCGATGATTCATTTTATCTGTCTGTGGCGCCGCATGGGGTGAGTGCTGGAACCCTCTGAGCTGTCGAGAATAATGCCTGCTACTCCGCTCTATCCACCGGGAGAGAGTAGACTATTCTATTAGAGCCGAGTGACAATAACCGCGGAGCTGTTTTACAGTAAGGCATACTCAGTAAGGTTTAATATGTTGTTAAAAAATGGTAATGATTGAATAAGTAATTTATGTATTCACTTTTAAGTCAGTAATAACCCATTTGAATGCATGAATTAAATTACTTCTGGAGTTGCCAAGTTGTGAGTCCGTGTGCGAGTGAAGGATCTCTCTTTTGTTATATCCTCTGCTAATGCTTTTTTGATTTAATCCAGAAGTGCACTGCACAGTATCACAACCAAAACAGTGTATTAATGACCTAATAACATTTAAAGCCACAGACTTAATGGATTATTGTAATGTTAAAAGCCATTTTTTCCACATTAAGTAAGTCATCAAGGCTAAAGTTATGTAACCTGCAAAAACGTATTTGAACTATATCTCTAATGAAAGCTTATTATTGATCTGCCTTTTTACCAGGTGTATATTATTTACACAGCAATTATTGTTTCAACTGCTGCCTCTGTGCTGCCAAATAGCAAGTTTAAGATTGCTCCTATTTGGAAAGATGCCATAAGTCTACCTAAGTCCATGGATGGATAAACGGATTACGGTACCCCCTGACCTTTAGTGACCCTGGCCCTGTGTTAGAATTGAATGATATTTCTTGTTTTAAGGTCAGTTCAATGGTGGAAAAATCTCCAGAATAAGACACAAGAACTAAAAACACAGCAAAAAGAAAAAATGAAGAACATGACAGCATCATTTGAAGGAGTTTCGTCTCCTTCAGTATGGGGATCTGCCCCCCGGTGACTAGTTATTTATTATCCATTCATGTCAAAACATTTGTAGAAGAATTACATTTTTCTCACAGAATAAATAAAAAGCTTTTTGAACTAGTTCTTAAAATTGGGCTAAAATCGAATTTGAACTGTAAAGTCATCAACTATACAGTACGTCGCCAGTTATTGTAAGTAAACCCCATGTTTCCTTCCTGTTCCTTTTTGTGTGGCTTCAAATTTACAGCCGCCTATTTGCAGACCACCTTTAAGTTCATCCACAAATAGCTGAAGTCAAGAATAAACTGCTGTGTGCATTGTGTGTGTGCTCACGCCTGCGCATCTGTTGATTCGTGCTTGTTTGTGAACTGTGTGTTTTCGAACAGGTGTCTTTCAAACTCATAACAGTGCCGTAATTGATCCTTACTGTGAATATACCCTGAAGGCCACAGAAGAGCAGGGCCCATTAACACACCTCCCTGTGCGAAACCCTATCCTCCAACTCTGCTGATACATGTCCAGATAAGACACACACACACACACACACACACACACTGCGGGGAAAGTGCTCATTCTTTTGCAGGGACCGCCAAAAGATATGTTTGTTTTTAGAAGGAAGTGATGGTCGCGAGGAGTCAGAGGTGAAAGGTGACACAGGGTTATCATCAGGTGACATCACAAACTGATCCCTGTCTTCACCTTCACCTCAGGAGGCAGCCGGCTGGGTGATACTTCCTTTCAGCGGGAGCTATGTGTCCACACACTTCTGTAATCTCCGCATCCTATCTTTTAGTTTTTCGCCTTGAAGTAAAAGGAAATTAAAGTTACATGTCATGTCTTATGCAAAGCGTGGTTGGAGGAGTGACGCAGTCGGAGGAATGAGATCTTCCACGTTCTATTTCTGGCCGTGTTGTGCCACTTTATGGAGGAATTCTGTAAGGGTGTTTTGAAAGAACTGAAGGAGTGGGGAGGGTGCCCTTGAACTGGAAAGCAACTGAAGTTCCACATGAGGCTTGTGCATTGAGGAGTGGTGCGCTTGGATTTGATGTCTCCTTTTGAAGTGTCTTTATGAGCAGAGTCTGTGCTCTGACTCTCTGAATCGAGCTAAACCCGTCTTAAGCAGAGGCCTCCACTGTCTACGCTCCTATTCCCCTTTCTCCTCCATTCACTCGGGGGACGACTCCTTTCTTTTTATTTCACCACCCTGCGTATTGTCACAGCATACTAATAGTTTACAGGACCTGCTCTGTTGCTGAGCTCATTCTTTCCATTAAAAAGGATTCAAGGTTGGGAACTCTAAACCAAGCCAAAGTACACCAATCATGGGATTATGGAATATTTAATATTCCTCCAATAAGACACTTAGATTATTTGGTAATTGTTGCTCTTTATGTTGAAGATTGTGGGTGTAGTATAAAGCTAGAATAGCTTATAATTCTTCACTTTAAGACCCAAATCACTCTCCCCTCTTCACACCAGCTGGCCAAACTTTGGATCTCAACTATTGTTAGTTTTGTTAAATCTCTTCTTTGGTGTGATGCGATGTTCCATCAGTATGTTGAAGCCAGCAGCGTAGAACAAATGATCACAACATATGAGCCCTGTGTAGAGTCTGACCGCCCCGGAACAGAGACACCTGCAGCATATGAAACATTGTTTTTCAAGTGCTTGTGTTGTACATTGTACTGCAGGGAATCTGATGTCCTACATTTTAAGTCCTTGATGTTAAATGTTCCACGTTTGTTTCTTTTATCGTAGTCTGTGGAAGTTTGCGAGGAAGCCTGTCAAGGGGTTTCCCAAGACGATAGGGCCGTGCACACACCTAGCATACCTCCTGGCCAAGGGTCACATGTATATGTTGGAGGGCGCATGTATTCTATTTCCAGAACCAGTCCTGAGTCACTTTAATCCCCTCGCCTCGACTCCTTCACCATGGGCAGACGAGAAAGAAAGCCCCCCCGAGTCTGCCCACCCCAACGCGAGGGAGCGGTGTTTCTGAGATTGAGTTGCAGGTTTACTGAAAATAGATTGAGCGGAAGAGTCTTTTCTGTCAGGCAGAGAAAGGGTTTGACAGCGACAGTCTCAGCAGAAGAGACTGCTCTGTTAGTGCTGCGCTACAGGGGGAAAACACTAGACTCAGGCGTTTAACTGAGGTAAGACCCTATGGTGTGTGTGTGTGTGTGTGTTTGTGTGTGAGAGAGAGAGAGAGAGAATCCCTGTGGGTGAGCATGCAGTGATGTGGATGTTTGCACATGAAACCAGTCCTGCAACAAATGATGCAGCTCCGTTGGTACCTTTGTGTCATTGAGGCACACTGGTATAAATCCTTTCCTCCTTTTTAACATAATGCTGATAATGAGTGTTCTGGTAAAGTAGGTGGCAGATTAAGCAGTTAAAGTTCCTAGATTATAAAAATTCTATTTCCTTTTTTACTTTTGATAAATGATAATAACATGAGAATCATCATAAATGTGTGTATTAGCACAAACAGGGTGTGAAGAGAAGGTCAGGAGTGTGTGTCGGGATGTGAACTTAACACTCTCATACGGCGGTGTGGGTGTTGGGGGTGGGGAGGCAACATTTCATCCGCTGGATTCATCATTGTAACACATCTGAACCTTCAGACCCACACAAGCTTTACGTCTGAAATTCTAGTCCAGTCCCCAAGTCAAGTTCCCATGACAGCACACATGTCATGTTCAATTCTGGGGAAATGTGCATAAAATGCTGCAGAAGGCAGCTAGAATTCCCCATTTGATGTGGTTTTAAAGCGCCGCGGTTTGGAATATTTCTCTCGCGATATACTGTAGCTCCAAGCAAAAAAAATGTATGTCGTTTTGCATTTTTTTCCCAACTTTGAAGCTGTTTAAGAGGAATCAAATGTTAGCTTGGACGAAATGAGACGCCGGGAGCCACAGCACCTCTGTGTGTCCGTGCTTTTGTACTATGGCATGTGCATAATGGGACATGCACGTGTACATTGTGAGCTTGTATAAACAATATATATATATATATATATATACTGCATACAATTGTTTAGTGTTTTCTTTGTCAAATCAGCAGCTTTAACATATGACATATGAAACCTCTGAAAACTCCTGTGGATGCTATTAGACGTTAAGTTGCATTATGGGAAATGGACACTGCAGAGTGACTGAAGGTCACATTAAATTACAAAAATATTTATGTAATATTTATTAGAAAGATATAAAAATCACAAAATAGAGAAAAATACAACAAAGGGACTGTATTTCTGCTCAAAAGACCATAAATACCAAATTCAACTTTGTTTCTTAACACACATTGTACCACTGGGTTTCTGTTGTTTGATTTGTGTTGAGTTTCCTCGTAATGAAGTGTGTTACACTCATGTGTTCATGACATTACACACAAAAAAGAAAAACACATATTTGATTACTTGATAAATCGTGTGAATAGAATGCTAGAAAGTAGATCAATTCTTGAAGCATTTAAGTTAACAAATCACACACAGCGTAGCTGTGGATTGGTTCATATATGTTTGTCTCTTCATTACAACAACACGATATATCTTCTGTCCTGTCCCTGCAGACAGAGACAGGACCTCTCTGCTACAGAATGAGCTAAATTTAGAGCCAAGTGTTTATGCTGTCACTCACATATTGTATGTGGGAGAGGACATGTCTGGCTATGTGAACACATCTCTTATCCATCTGTTACACAGTAGGGCTCTGACTACTTCCTGAAACCCCCATATATCATATATCTTACCTATTTCCTTCCACCAGTGTCGTGTTTTTAAGGCTTTACACTAATCAAGCAGACTGTTGCTTTTACTTGACCGTTTTTTTTCACGAGATGGTGCTAATAGCTTGCTATCCTCTGGTCTATCCAGAACATTTAGTGTTTTAGGATCATTTCTATCCTGCCCCAGAACATTTGTCTCCGCTCGAAAACAGCATGTAGCCGGTTATAATAATTAGTCTCCACTTGCTCTCCACGAATATGCAAAGAAAGGTCACTTTGAGATGGATTTTATCAAAGCTCTTTCTCTGTGAGGGAGGCAGGCAGCAATTGAAGGAAGACTTAGGGCTGCAGCTGCACTGCTGCTAAAACAAATGCTGTCTCTTTATTCTGCTGTACTGTTAAATTTTGCAGTGGAGTTATGCTAGAGCTGAACATTTGGGAGCCAGCGGGGCTTGTTGAGAGCATGAATAAAAGAGTTCCTGGGGTGGAGTGGTGCAGGATCCTGCTGCGCCAGATTTAGATCTGAAACAGAAGGGGAAGAGGAGGGAGGAGAAAGAGCGATGAATGAGGGCAAACGTAGCTGTTGCTAGGACTGCTGACCATCTGCATTGAGTGTCATGAAGCCTAATGTGCTTTTGGTATCTGCATTTAGCAAACTGTTTGGGACAGTCTACGTGACATAACCCCCCTCAGATGTAGTATATCTGTGTGCATGTGTAACCAGATCCTCTGTCTACAGCTGTGTGACAGGCTTGTGCAACGGTGTCGCTGGTTTTGAGTTCAGAGGGGGCTGCTTTGTGACCTGTCGGCGTGTGTGTTTGTGTGTGTTGATGTTCCAGCTGAACTCTCCGATGAACTCGGTCAGCAGCACAGAGGACATTAAGCCCCCGCTGGGCCTCAACGGAGTGAAGAAGTTTCCCGCCCAGCCTTCAGGCACAGCCCTGTCCCTCACCAAACACATCTGCGCCATCTGTGGTGACCGTTCCTCAGGTGAGTGACATCAGACTACTAATTGACCGTTTGCATTGATACACGCAGAAGAAATATATTAAAGTTGATGAAAGATTACTAAAAGGGACTTAAACCCTAACCAGAAAGTCCAATGAACTCTATGTACAATTTAGGAAAATTGTGGGAAGCCGTTGTGGGGAAAAGCATCAAAATTATTTATCAACAGCTGGGACTCAACTCCAGGGAGTGGAACCAGCATTTTACTAAAGCTGGTGTTCCAACCACACTGAGAAACCTCCAAAGAAGATCCAAAGATGAACTCTGGTCAGAGAACAGCCCCATGGACCGCTCTGGCAGAGCTACATACTGCAGCTTTTTGCAGTGGGCGATGTTGCTGGAAGGACAACAGTCGGTGGAGTTCTTCAGAGATCTAGGTTGAAAGCGTGGAGGCCAGAAACAAGCCACTCCTCAGAAAATGCATATGAGGGCGGCAGTGCAGCGGCACGTGAAGGGAACTGAAATCGTCATGTTAAAGATAGTGCTCTCTGATGAAACTAAACCTCCACTTTGACTGAAATAGAGAAATGCTATGACTGACGGAAACCAGGCAAGTCATCACGCTTCACAGCATCCCTGCTGTGAAGCGTGATGAAGCCAGCGTCGCCGCAGTGCGAGCGGTCGCCTTTGCTTTGGCTTTTTTCTCCTTTTTTTTTATTTTTTAGTGGTAGTATTCATACTAATGCCTTCTGATAGGGACACAAAGGCGCATCAGGCGATCAATACATAAAACAGATGAATTTCAAATGCTTGAGATGTTCAGTTCAACTCAAAGCGTTTCCCAACCCATTCTTAGGTGAGATGCAAACCACTGAAAGGCCGTTCATACAAAACATCTGCACAATATCCTAAGGCCTGAACGTGCGCCTGATGCTGTTGCACTTATTTCAACACGTCGCCACACATACTGTTTCGTTTATTCATTTCCACGTTGCTCAGTTAAATTTTCTCACAGTAGTTCTCTCGCTGATGCTACCACTGTGTTTTAGTAGTGTGTGCGCATCCCTTACGGTAGTATGAACAGAAGCCTGTGTGCAGGTATATAGTATCAGCACGGATCCCACGGAGGACAGACAGACAGCATGAATTGGCAGGAGACTGATTGGTGTAAATATGTTTGTTATCTTGTGAGTGGCGGAGAAGGAAGTGGGAACTCGCACAGCAGAGTCAGATCTCATATGGAGGGTGTACGATGCCACCTTGTGAGGGATGACAACGAGATGATCTTTCTGACTCTTGACCTCTTTTTACAAACAGTCAACAGCCCTCTAAAGTCGTGTATTTTTTTGTATTTCACACGGTCAACAAACAACCCTCTGTTTAACCCTTTTCCGGGGAAAACCATGAAAAGACATTCTTAGTGTCATCCTGCATCATCTGTGCTGCATGGACCCACCGGGGGGAAATCAAAACGATGTTTAATAGCATGTCATGCTTCATTTAACTGCGCTCAGGGGATTTATTTGTCTTCTCTGGTGGCCTGACCAGTAAAGGGCTAACAAAGAATCAGCTTGAGCAACTCCGAAGAATGCGAATGGAATCTATCCATCATAAATAACAAAAACAAGCTGTTAGGAATAGGGAGAAGACAACACGAAGGACCCCCTGCAGCTTGATTACACTTTTCTTCCTCAGCCACCTCAACGAAACCCCAAACACACCGTCGGTTCACTCTAATAGACCTTTCATCATAATAGCGGTTCTACTACATTAGAATCTGGTTCCTGTTTGTTTTTTTTAGATTGAGTGTTTATTCAAACTGTTTTTCTGCTCAGATCTCAAGTTTAGATCTAAATGAGAATAAATGGTAATAAAGTGGGAATGAAGTTCACAATGACATTGCTGTTCTGGTGGTCTCCGAGATCGTATCAGCTCCTAAGAGACCGTCTCTGGCTCTCTGTCTCCTCAGGTAAACACTATGGGGTGTACAGCTGCGAGGGCTGCAAAGGCTTCTTCAAGAGGACAGTGCGCAAAGACCTGACCTACACCTGCCGTGACAACAAGGACTGTGTCATCGATAAACGCCAGAGGAACCGCTGTCAGTACTGCCGCTACCAGAAGTGTTTGGCCATGGGCATGAAGAGAGAAGGTACAGCACATACCGTTGAGGATAAAGTCCTCCTTAATCATTTCCTCTAATCTGTACTAATCTATAGTATAGTTTAAGTATATATGTTTATAATCTTTGGTGATGTTATGGTCTAGGAGGATTGGTTAATGGTTAATCTAATATCAACCTGGCATGTTTTGTGTACTCAGCATTTTAAAGTGAATAATAGAACAAGTTGGCAATAGTCTCAGTCAAAGAAATGAGAGTTCGGTGCTGTCTCACTGTTGTCCGTGTGGCACTGAGCAGATGCCAGTGGACTCACTTTGACCACTACACTCATTCACAGTATAGGAGCTGTATTGCTTTATTCTAAATGTAATGCTTTCTTAAGTAAAGCAATGTGTCTACTGCATCGTGCTGTGTATTGCAGCCATGGATGCTGCTGCTGCTGAATTTGACCATGCGGGAAATACTGCATTCAGTTGTTGCCTCCCCAGGACCTAAACCTTCCTCTCGGTGTAAAACACAGCAAAAGAACAGTGTGAACCTCTGCCTCCATCGCACCCTCTGCTGCTGTGCGTCTAATGATTTCTTTAACCTGCCCTCACCTATTCTCTGCGAGCCTCCCTCTAAACACAAACACAAAGGTGGACGTGCACAACACTGTAGGCACACATTTAATCTCCCAGTACTCCAGCTGACTAATGATCTGTCATAGCAGAGCATAGTGTAAACACCGCATTTGACAAATTAGAGGCTACTGATGGGATGCACACGGTGCTCTATTCAAACGTATACAGGGATGTAATCAGCCACATGTTGAAGCCACATACAGACTTTGTAGTTGTGTAGGACAAACAATTAACTTCTACATCTGGTTGAAGACATGAAACAGGCAACTACTGTAAAACATAAAGTTTTCATGAAGAGGCTTGGTGTCATTTTTAGCATCTAGAGTTGTGCACTTAACCCAGCAACTAAATAAAACCACGAAATCACTGCCATTTTCTGATTTCTACTGACTTTTGGACAACTTCCTGGCAACAAACATTGCATGCTTAGCCATTTCCTACTAATGTCCTGGATTTACTGAAGCAACACTCAAACATTCCTGCAAACTTATATCATTCTGCTTCCAGATGGGACCCGGTCCTCTACCAGAGCCTGTGGATTTTAACATTTACACTGTTATGTTTAACATCCATGAATGTCACACGGGAGTCCATCTCCACTACAAACACATTTAGCCTTAATGTCTAACACAAGTTTGAAGCGTAACACCTTCTCCTTTTTTTCTGCGCGGTTGACTAGAGGTGCTCAGGGTATACATGCCGATATTTAAGACAGATTCTTCAGCGAGACTGAAACACCACTGTCGAATCTGAAGCTCTCACACCTAAAGGTGACTGAAACCACCATATCTGGCTAAGAACTAAAACTGACTAACCCTAATCCTAGACAACGTTGTTGTAATTGGTGGTTCCTGAGCTATTAACAGTGTCTGAATAGGCTGCATTTTGTTTAACTAAACGTTGAACCATCAACTAACAGTCGGGAGAATTCTCATCTGTTGAGGCTTTTCTACTGCGTGGAAGTTGTCCGTGTTTTAATTTTAATAAATGAATAAATTAAAGAATTTCAATGGCGCTTGGAGGGGAATGGGCATGACTCACTTGGATCTATTTTTTGACACCACTAGATAATTACTGCCACTACTTAAAATACAGTAATAGGCACAGCAAAATGAAAAAAAGGCTTATAAAAGCCTTAGACACCTGCATTAATAGAGGGCATAATACACAGGGAATATGAACACTGCAGCATTTTATCCAGACATTCCCTTTTAATGAATCGCTTGATTGATTGCATCCGCTTCATGCGCTCTCTTCCAACGAGACTAGCCCCTCCGTGCCACTGTTGTAAGAACTGTCATGGTTTGATGTTGCTTGGAACGTTGGAACATGCATCGTCTGTAATTCGTTGTCCACGGTACATGGAACACCTCCAAGAAATTCTATCAGAATAGATCAACTCAGAAGGAGGTGAGCTGTGTGCAGGACAAAAAAAAATAGTGAGGTGCAAATTTTAACACTCCCTAAGGTGTTAGAAATATTAGCACTCTCAGCAGAGCTGTTAAGCACTCTTTCGCACATTGAACAAATCAATCACTGCCTCTCACCATTATGGTCGCCATGGTGATAGAAAACAGCTATAGAGCGCATAGATCCTATTTAGCGTTGGGGGGCAGGAGCTAGAGATGGTTGCAGGTGTTAACCAGGTGTCCGGGTGCATGTGATTGGATGTAGACTTCCTTTTTAGAGCCGAATGATCAAGATGAATATTTGTTATTTGGATAAATACATTTTAGAGGTTTTTCTATTCTAGGCCGTTTTGTCTTGACCTTTGCTTGGCCTCCCTCCCCCGCCCTTCTTATTTATGTCATTGTTGGACTCTGCTCTTTTCAAGGATTATCATTTACTGCCTTTTGCCTCACTCACAGTGCTGCCTAAGCCTCCCCCTATGCCCCGAGGGCTGTGGTTGGAGAACAAGGCAGCAGTAGCCCAAAAGGCTAAGCGAATCCACAGAAAAACAGGATTAAATGAATTTATGCTCTCCCAGTTAGGAGAGTACAGGAGCAGGAGGGGGGAAAAAGCTAACATGATTTCAGCCCTCCTCACCTCTCTCTGACTCCAACACAAGTATTCTACCCTTGGGCTGACCTCCACCTCCAGACAGCAGTTCCTCCAAAAGTGGGGCCCCTTTCCCCCCCTCCTCCTCTCTGCTTCCCATTCCCCCCCCAACAAGATCACGGCCTCTCTGATTGAGGACTTGGAATAGAAACCAGAGTGCGGAGAAACCTAAGAAGACAGATCATCCTGTGAAGCGAGTGCGCTGCGTGCATGCATGATGGTGTGTATGCTGTCCGTGTATGTGTGCGAGGCAGGACACTTCTCCAGGTGGACAGTAAGCTCGCATGCTGATGTTGAATGTCCAACAGTCCTTTATCATGCAACATGTTACGCTGAAAAGCTTTTATTAATCCATGTGTGGAGGACAAACTTCTAAAAAACCACAGTACGTTTTTCTGTGGTGTCTTGAATTAAGCAAATTACAGGCTTTTGAAAAGACAAAACACACACATGCCTCTTTTCCATCCCTACTTGAGGGTGGAGGTGCGGTTTCTCTTGCCTCGGCCGCAGTGAGTCTCGGTGTCTGCTCGGCACACAAATCGTTTCCTGTGTCTCCTCGCCAAGCCAATCAGATGACAGAACCAACACGGTTTTGCTTCAATCACTTTTTATACAAGACATGGAAAAAGATGTATGAGACAAAGTCGCTCATTCATTTCTGTTCAGGTTTTTTTCTTCTTTGAGCTGTTCTGGCAACCACACATGGCATAACGAAGGAGTGACAGGCCATACATTATTTATGTGTCTATAAATGATTTGTGAATAAAAGGAGCCGGCTGTTTGTCATTGAGCACCACAGGACAAACACATCTCTTTAATAAGGACATTGAGGAGTACTTCAACATTTACACACTGTTACATTGTGCATAATTTAGTTCCTAGGTCCTAAATATATTCCATCTGCACTGTCAGAACAATTATTGATGGATGAAATCAAAACATGCAAGGTCATACACTATTCCCTGGCCTACCAAGACACCCTGAAGCAGTCCGAGCAGAAAAAAACATCTTGATTATCAAGTCATTTCATTTCAGGCTTTTTCTTAGTAGAAGTCTAACAGTGCAGTTACTCTTGTGGATATTTCTAGAACCCTGCTGAGTTGTGCTTAGTATCTGGACAACATATTGCTTCACAGGCAACGTAAACTATTGATTCTAGAGAAGTCCAAAAGACTTTTCTGACATGTAATTCATGTTTTGATATTGCACCCATTGGCCACTAGGTGGCCTTACATTTGTGGAACGTTAGTCCTCTTGTTTGGTCTCCACCAGCTCCTGCCAGAAAATATCTGCTCTATACTTCACGTGTACTTGCTCGCCTTATAATGAAAAGTATACATCCAAATATTTAATTTAACATACTTTAGATTCATCAGTGTAAAATGAAACAAAACATAAAACAGCAGTAGTGACCGGAACCAGTTTTGTTACATGCAGCCGTTCAGGAGGAGCGCCAGCGAGCCAAGGAGAGAAACGAGAACGAGGTGGAGTCCACCAGCTGCGCCAACGAGGACATGCCCGTGGAGAAGATCCTGGAAGCCGAGCAAGCGGTGGAACCCAAAACCGAGACCTACATTGAGACCAACCTCGGCGCGCCGTCCAGCTCGGTGAGTTCGTATTTTTATACATTCTCTGGCAATCACTCGGATACTGTGTAAGTCACTACTTTGTGTACACAGTATCTGCTGATAGGAGAGCTAGAACGTTCTTATTCTGCACTAATACAAGATAACAATCAAAGGTTGGCATCAATGGCTGACAGAATGGATGTCAAAACATGTCACACACTGCTGCCAGGAAAACCTAGCAAAATCTTTGTCAGATTTATATCTAATACTCTAATCTAGTACGCTTTCCAAAATCTTCCTGGAGCTGTCTTCCCACTGTTTTTCCCAGCTCACACGTGATGGTGCCGTCCAAGAACAGCAGACCTCTAACCTAATGTGAATGGGCTGCATGCAGACATACTGCAGTAGATTTACTTTTGTCATATTTAAACTGTTATTTTTTTAGTTTGCTGATGCTGCTGCCTGTTGGTAGAGATGGTAATAAGTATCAGATACTGAGTGAGTGCTGCTTGTCCTCTCCTTTGTGGTCCCTTTGGAGGCGGCTGCTTGTGGTCGAGAGCTCTGGTTTACCTGTTCACCTTGTATTAGCGCGTTCAGCTGTGAGTTTGCCCATCTATCCCCCTCAGTATCAGCTGGGTACTGTGGGCTGGCTATAAAACAGATGAGACTAAGAGCGATGAATAATGTAACAGGCAGACGGTTCCTGAAAGCATCCCACAAAGCCTCAGCTTTCTCAGGAATTCCGCTGGAACAGGAGAAACAGAGGAGCCGTGGAGCAGCCGGCTGAAGGAGGGATGGAGAGAGAGAGAGGGCTTCTTTTGGGATTCGTCTGCCTTAGGGGAGGGAAATGTCCTGTGAAGTAAAGGTAGAAATGTGAAGGCTGTTATGTGAGTAAATGGGAGCTATTTTAGGGGGGCAGATGGAAATGTAGGAGATGAGCACTGGCATTACGGAGAGGGAGAAGGAACGGGGAGTCACGGGGGAGCGGCTGGCAGCTCAGACACACTAATGCACGGAGTGTGTTTGGGCTTAGCTGCGTCGGGTCCCTCGATGCCCACTGTCTGCCTAACGCTAAGAAGAGGAGGTTTTCTGAAGGACTACAGACGAATACAATAAACAGCCCTGGGACTTTGACTGTTTATCAACTTTTATCTCAATCATATTATTATCAACGGAAAAAATATGACTGAAACCGGTACAGTTGTAATTACTAGAGACATATCTTCACATAACTCATGTTTTACCCACTTCTGAAACACCACAGTTGGATTTATGCTGTTTTGATTACGCTTGTCATAGTGCGATATATTATAATACAGATTTCAGCATTTCAGTCGTGTCCTAATTTGGTTCATCAGTAACGTGGCTCTTTAATCTTTTGCTAATTGCTTCTCGATACATAATCATCTCTCAACCACGTCGGTAAAAAAAAAAAACCTTAATCAAAGCTGATAATGGCAAGTCAATACTGCTAAGTGCTGGAAGCTCACTCGCCGACATGTCACCGCAACTATTAAACCTAAACCACGTTTCACTACAGTATTTCATGTCTGACATCTCTCACAGTCTTTTCTCCTCTTGCTGTGTTCACTGTGGGGCTCTGCTGCAGCCACAGGAACTGAAGTCTTAAAAAATACAGTGAAAACAATATCAGTTCTCTTTCACCACAAACATCACCTGAAGGCAAACAGGTCGCTGCACTGCTGCGGTTCACAGAATCTGACAGGTCACAGCGGCAGGCAGATAGTTTTTGCATTAACGTGTTGCTTTCTGAATAAATAGTTATACAAAGGTATCAATATGGCACTCGTCTTCCTCGTCTTGCAGGAGTTTTGTTGTCTTTGGAGCGCTTTTCTTTTTGTTGTTTTACCAGTTTAATAGTGAGTTATCACTGCATTTGTGTGCGATACAGGTCTTCTGCTCTCTGCATCCAGGTATTTTACCAAGGTGGAACTGTATCTAAAATCGATCTAGTTATTGGATCCCATTAATACCCATTTTCCAATATCGGTGGATGTGCTCCATCACACTAGTCTAACTGGTCTGCAGCTCTCTATTCTTGGGTGGCTTAGTTTGCCTGCACCAGTGGCAAGTGCTGAGGGGAAGATGTGAGCTAACAACATGGTTTGTCCGTTGGCTGAGAGCAGTGGGAACCCCAACTCTATCCTGAAAAACAAACCAGTACAACTGTAAAACACAAGGAGCAAGAAAATATTGGTTAAACTGACCCTTTTTCTGAACCGGCCTCCACGATGTTGGCAGATCATCATCGTGCAGGCTTTACAAGGACTCCCCTTCTCTCCCGAGAACCACCCCCACACCCACCCCCGCCCCGTGAGGTCTCCATTGAGAGGCGCTGCCCCGTGCTATAATTAATCACAGGGAACCCGGAGCATGAATGTACACCGTGAATGGGCCACCACCACAGTCTAATGGCTGGGGTCGGGCAAAGCTGAATAAAGTGTGTTTATCTCATGGTGACCTAGAACAGGAGTTAAACAGGCATCATTAATGTGCCTCCAGTCAGACAAGGAGAGATGTGCTCTTAAGGAGGAAGGAGATTTTTGTGTGAAAGCCTGTTTCATTGTCTCTGTCTGTGTATTAATTTATGTAAAGTTTTACTTCCGTATCTTTTCCTGCACTTTAGGCAAGAAGCATTGCTTTTATTTAGATGATAAGTAGCTGATGATTCATCCTTGTGCTCACACATGAGGACAGTTTCTGTTTCTTTCTGTTTTTTCAGTCTAGAAAAAGTGGGACACTTGAGCAATTCATTTTCCTACTGATCTGTGCGAGTACCCAATTTTCTCTCTGTTGTCACGCTAGTACAGTCTGGTTCAAGCAGAATAATGAAAAATTGAAAGGCAAAATCTTTCGTCTCTCCTCCTGAAGTGATGAAAATTTCATAGGACTGTATGCAAACCTGGCATTTCTCTGAGTTGCTGGGACGATCGACGGCGGCGGCGGCGGTGGAGCGTGCCTAGTTAGAAACCCTTTGATTTGCTCGCAGTGATGGCAGACTTAAATGTTTTTCCCACTTTTTGTCCCGAGTGGATGTTTTTTTTATGCCCTAGCTTCCTGCAGCACGTGTCACAGTGGGCTCTTCCTTCGCGGCTTCATCGCTGTGCCACGCTCTGAGTCGAACAGTAAGTACAGTAATGCGATGCCATCGGAGGATGGCTGCAGGAAAGTGTCTCTTCGCTGTCACCTCCACAGACAGAGGCGCAGGAACCAGGTCACTGTAAACATGGCTAAGATGGCCATCCAACATTCATGAGGCCCACCACGTTCAATGAGAACCCTGGGACGTATTCTTAGGAGAGCGGTGGCACCGTCCCCGTTGGAATAATTTAGCTTACTGTGTTTTGGTGTTATTTTGTTTTTATATATTTTTGGAGGAAGCGCAGCTCATGGAAAAAAACTGTTGCGTCCACATCTCTCACTGAAATCAGACACTGAAATATTCATAAGATCCTCTTTCACTTTTTAAAACAGTGTAGTCTTTGTGTGCCTCATTGAAGTGTTTTTTCTTTTTTTTTTTCATATTTCAAATGCTTATCTGTGATACTCTGCAGTCAGTGCGAGTTTCAGACCGTAGGGAGGGAACGTGCAGGAGAGGATGAGATAGTCTTTGGCCTGCGTATTATAAAAGGAGGATGTGAGTGAAGGGATGTTTTCTCCTTCATCTTGAACTAATCTTCTCCTGAGAGCTGCAGTTGATGTCGAGATCCTCGGAGCTTTTAGCATCGATCTGTGGGATTTGGCGAAGGAAGTTGGGGAGAAGTTGCTGACAGTTTTTTTGCCAGAGTGTGAGTTCACACAGGGATACTTAGAATTTAAGGATGTTTACTTTATTTAAAATTATGCACCAAAGCGTGTGCACAACGTCTTTGTTTTCACACATGCATATCAAGGGTTACTCCTGGGATGATGGTAAATGACTTGTTAGAGATTGACAGTATTGTTTTGTGCGACCCCCCCCACCCCCTTCCCAGCTGGATTTACATTTTAGTGCGTTCGTCTTACTGAGCGCGTGTTGCATTAGTATTTCACCACTACCCATAAACTCCCTGTGGGTCAGAGAACAACGTTTCCCAGTCTGATGAATCGGGACAGTTAAGGACAGACAGTCCTTGTGTTTGGACTGGTGCATAAATTACTCACAGGAATGATAATCTGAAGATCATTCAACAGTCATTTTGGTTTCTGTATTCTTGCCACCTGAACTCATCTTGTTTTCTGAGGTTGACATACATAATAAATCGTTTTCTTTTCTCCTGTAATGTGAGAAGCTTCTTTATATAAATCAAATGGAACTCTAAATATAATAATTGATCAATTCAATGCAAACTAATTTAAGTCCAGTAAAACCTTAGTAGTGATACATACATGGTGCAGACAGGACTCTGAGGCTGTAAATACTGAATCATCTCAGAGTCCTTCTCAATTAATAAATGTGGTTTTACTCACAGCCTTGAAAGCTTACGTTTGTTAAATAGTTTGAAATAAACCGTCAGTGTTACAATGTAGATATCTCTGCTACGATTTGAAATCGTGCAAGTTTGCAACCATTGAAATAACATTTCTGCTTTTAGGAGTTCTGAACAGCATTCTGTTTTTCATATAATACGCATTCAAGCAACAAATACGTGTGTGTCTGAGAGCCGGAGGATCCTTCTTTAGCCTTTCTCACTTTCTCAAGGCTTAAGTAGATATGCTGAAATGAAATCAATAAAGGATTATAGCACTGTCCTTGATTCACCTCATTCCTTTTGATTTTATGGAGAAACTTGTCTGTGTTCCTTCTCTGGGTACAGCGGCACAGTTTGTACCATTCTTCAGAAGAATCAAATGTTTTTCTACTTTGAAATTTGACCTTAGGTAACAACAATGAATCTTTTTCCAACACAAAAAAATATGAACCTAATACAGATGCAGCATACACCGCCACGACTTTGTTGGCTGTCATAGTCACATGACCTGGACTGTACTTTTACAGCCGTAATGTGAGTAATTATAAAGTACCCATGTACATCAATAATGTGCTTTAGCGCGCTTTGCCTGGTCTGCTGTGCTCTTCAGTGCTCCGGGGGAAGTTTTAGTAGAGTATCAGTAGGGGCCACTTGAGCTGCACTCGAGCTCCACTAACTGTCCAAAAGGCTGATTTGTGTGTCGGCTGAAAGATCCCCAAAGAAAGTCTGCTCGGTGAAAGTTGCTTGCTCACCTCTTTGCTCTCTGCAGGTATTTCCTCTATGAGCTGGGACAGAATCACTGTTTGTTTTGTCTTCCTACTTGTTCCTCTCCAGAGATTACTTCACACTGTGAGTGTGTTTATGTGAAAGTGTGGTGACGGGTAAATCAGCCTGACACCAGGCTTTCATCCAGCAGAGAGACGTAATCATATCACACATTACTTAAATGTCTACATTTTCAGATTTGTGTTTTTTTTGCCTCTGCAGCCCAACGACCCAGTGACAAATATCTGTCAGGCGGCTGATAAACAACTCTTTACTCTGGTGGAGTGGGCCAAGAGGATCCCTCACTTCTCTGAGCTGCCGCTGGATGACCAGGTCATTCTTCTACGAGCAGGTCTGTCGGAACACTCGATGACACTAATATCACTTTTCTTAAAGCAGGCTCAAATATGGGGCATAAACCAACGAACGGTCAAACAACGGCATCGACTGAAGGCCACAGAGTTTGTTTCATAGGAATCCGCAACTCAGTGCAAACACCCACAGATTACTCAAGTGAGAGTACAAATGAAATAATCTGTGGGCATGCATTACTTAAGTCATGCCCACAGATTTATTGCCTTTTGTTTTTGGCGTCAGACGGCCAATTTCAAGCTCAGTCTGGCCCTCTCTGGCAGTGCAAATAAAGCCACAAAACCACCGTAGTTAATAAGTCAACTGTCTTCACCTCGCTGCACTTTATATCTCCATAAACATAAGTGAGAGCATTAAAGTCTGCATCCCAAACTGTTGGCCTAAACCGACCCAGTAACCAGTTACATGCTGTTGTCCATTCTTATTATTATGCAAATACATATGAAAGTGCATTTAGCAATCCGTGTACACTATCTAGTTTCGCTATCCTCATGGCGCCTATCAGACTGTACATTGGATGTTAGCATATAGACAGAGAAACATCTGACAGAAGATTTAGATGACAGGAGAAATCCTCAGTGTGAAACCTCATCGAAACGCAGAAGCTATCGCTAGTTCTTTTTTTTTTTTTTTTTTTTATGAAAAAAAGCGAAGTGAAATAGACAAACCACGAATAACTCAGCTTCAACGCGTCAGACACCAGTCCCGAACATCTCTCTGTGTGTGTGTGGAAAAGCAATCTAACCGCTCAGGATCACAGAAGCAGCAGCAACGTAACAGAGTGAATCATCTGTCACTTCTGGTACAATCGCTACCATCACATGCAGGAAGGTCTTTTGGGTTCTCCCAGCACATTGCCCTATTGCCTGGCTGTCGCTCCAAATTACACCATTATATTCTAAATCCACCTCCAGGAAAAGAAAAATGCTATTACACACCCATCCCTTACCCTAAAAAAAAAAAGCCTACCATCATTCTTTATCCTTCACACATAACAAAGATGGAGAGACGTCAGCAAAGCAGAGAGAGAGAGACATTATTCTGGAGAGCTCGTCTCTTCTCAGCTCTCAGGTTTTCTATAAATAACCGCTTTAGTTCTGCTGTATCACAGATAAAAGCATCCCGGCTCGTCTCATACCCAACTCAACTCTGGGGAGGAGAGGCGAGTGTTGCCAGGCAGAACAGTTAAAGGAGCCCTGTCACTCAACAGGCAGCGTCTTGTGTCTTTAGTGCTCTCTGTGTCAAGCCCCTGCTTTGGCACATCAAGCCTGTTGTCTTCATTGTGGTGGCAGGCGCGGTTCATCCCTTTTACACGCCTGTCTCTTCAGAAAGCATATGATTCAAATGCCTTCGTAATAACCCGATGCCGGTGCTTGTGAAAGCTGCACGCTTTTACCGCACAGCTTAATTGATTCATTGGAATTCCCCCTTTGTTGTCACTTTCATTTTGCATGAATGGTGTGTGAACTTTTGTCCTGGGATTTGCTTGTTTTGTTTTTAGGTTTGTTTTTTGTTTTTTTTTCTCATCTTTTTCCTCATTTCTTTTCTTCTCCATCTCTGTCTCAGGGTGGAACGAACTACTAATCGCATCGTTTTCACACCGTTCCATAGCAGTTAAAGACGGGATTCTGTTGGCAACCGGGCTGCACGTCCACCGCAACAGCGCCCACAGTGCCGGCGTGGGAGCCATCTTTGACAGGTAACTATTACCACAACACCTTCTTCCACTTAGTAGCTATCGTCTTTAAACTGATGTGGGTGCACACACCTTCAGACACCTTCTCTTTGTCGGGTGTATATATATATATATATATATATATATTATATACAGTATGTATTTATATCATCTTTTAGGTACCACTTTCCAAAGGCGTGTTCAGAAACAGTCAGACAGAAAACGACTTTTTTCTTTTGTGTCCCTTTTTTCTCGTCTCTGTTTGTCCCTGAAGTGTCAGAAAGCCGCAGCATAAATGCAAAGTTTTGATGTTTAACTTGCCTGGACACATCCTTGTGCCAGTTTGCGCTCCCCGTAACAAACTCACGTCTGACGACACGGCGTCTGAACAACTTTTGAAACCTGCTTTGCGTTGTGCCGAACACAGTGAGACAGGATAGGAAACCACTATTGACTGACTCCAGCATGTTTAATATGTACACCTTTATGCTCCGGGGGTCTCACAGAAACACTGAACTGCTCAGAAAATGTCAGAGAGGAAGTCAGTCACAGTGAAGTGGGACGTGTGACTGGTATTGACATTTGAGGGCAGCCGTCTGTCTGAGGGACTGAGATCTCACATGGGTCTGCGGCGTCTGTTTGGCAGCGTCGTGCCCAGAGCCCAGCTGAGATATTCAGTTTGGAAAGTTATAGAACGACAAAACACGATGAGTTCTACAGATCACTATTGAAGTCATAGCCACGATTCTAATCATCGGTTACTTGCTGAGATATTTCTCGCTCAGTTCAACGAGCACCTGTCGTGTATATGTCGGACTGAGAATTAGCTGACGCTGTCATTGCCCATTTAAACAACAGTGTGTTCTCCTGTGGCGTGGTGCATGTCTGCAGCCTCCACGCTCACAGCCACAGGACATATTCCGTCTCTGCATTAGCTGTGGCAAGCATTAAGATACAGAGGAGCGATAATGCTGCTTTATCTACTCCCCTCTCTCTTCACCATACAAATGAAGAGACTGATTAAGTTAAACACTTGAGTCTTCTTCTCCCCCTTTCTTTGAGTTTTTTGTTCCTCCTCAGAGCAAATTGAATTAGAACGAGCTTAGAGCCACAATTGACTTTACTGCCTGTGTCCGAGGGGGAGAAAGCAGCATGGCGAGAGGGGAGAGAGAGGGTGTGACCGAGTGGAAGACGGGGTGAGGAGTTCGAGCGGCTCTACGCACCAACACTCCCACGAGTGATGTCACGCGCAGACAGCGGGAGCGCTGGTGTTGGATTACAGCTCGTGTTTACTCCGTGGCTTTTCTTTTTCTGAAAACCACAATGAAATATAATTACTTTTCCACTGATCAGCCTGTGCCCATGTGGGCTTTGTGTGTATAGTTGTTTTTAAATAGATGGCAGTTAAAATAGATTTTGAATGCTGCCGTCTATATGGAGCACGGTGTGTCATTTACAAAAATGCACCAGTTAGACTCAGACGGTTTCCTGTGATCTGAACTTTTCTGGCACGTGTTCCGTTTTCTGATGTAACACAAACTCAGTGCAGGAGCCGAGAAGGATGAAACAAACGTTTTCAACAATGCTGAGCCAAATGTGACTTTTTATTTTGACGTCTTATGTGTGCAGAGTGCTGACGGAGCTGGTGTCTAAGATGAGGGACATGCAGATGGATAAGACAGAACTGGGCTGCCTTCGAGCTATAGTCCTGTTCAACCCAGGTAACTATCACTGTGTGTGTGTGCTGTCATTGGTTCTGGCCGAGTAAAGAAGCTGTAGATTACAGGTTTCTGACTGTCTTTTTATTTTTGTTCCAGTTTTACACTTTAAAAAACGACTGACTTGTGATGAGAGTGTCAGAGAAATGACAGCAGAGAAAAGTAACAGTGGTTTACAGTGATTTTAGTCCCAATTCAAAGATCTTTGTGAGCTGGAAACCTGCTGTTCTTTTTCAGCTCAACAGCAAATGTAAATATAGCTACAACACGGCTCCTGCTATCAGCGTGCTGTTGTGTATAAGTTGTGACCCAGGTTTTTAATGACTCAACGCGGGGGCCTTGCTCAGTTTCTCTGGGGCCACTGTTGATCTGTTCACCCCCAGAAACACTGATCCTCTGTGTTCCACAGGCCGCATCCAGGCACACTGGCCTCCGGTTTACGTCTCAGCCTGGTTCCCTGTTAATTAGGGGTTCAGCAGACTGGTCCCAGTGAGAAAGCAGTCGGGGAGGGGAGGGGCTGTGAGGCTAAAAAGGCTCTCAGTCCTTCCTTTCCCACACTGTGTGATCTAGTCCAGCCATTAGCAACAAATGTTCATTCATTGTTGATCAATTGCACAAAGCTTTGTTGGTCAGAAATGTTAATCAATGATGCGCTTGTGTTGCTGGAGGTTAAATTAGCGCAGCTTTGAAATAACAGTCCTAATTGGACTAACCCAAAATGTGGCGACACACGTCCGTAACGAGGCCGCGGGGTTAAAACTCAACTTGTGAGGCGCCGTGAGCGAAACATTCAGCTGGTTACGCTGTAAACCGTCCATCTGTGTCCACAGACTCTAAGGGTCTGTCCAACCCAGGTGAAGTGGAGGCTCTGAGAGAGAAGGTCTACGCGTCTTTAGAGGCCTACTGCAAACAGAAGTACCCCGAGCAGCCCGGCAGGTATGAACACAAACACAGGAATCCCCGGGTTGTGCTGCTGCAGCGTCTGGCAGAGCAGAAATAAAATAAGGAAAAGAAAAGTCTCAAATCCACACCAGCGTTGTTGGTGTGTCCACAGAAGCCTCCTTTTCTTCCTAACACATGTAATATGCTGCTATTTCCTTTCAGTCTTCGTGTCTAATTTTGGTCTCTGTGTTGTGACAGGTTTGCCAAGCTGTTGCTGCGGTTACCGGCACTACGCTCCATCGGCCTCAAATGTCTGGAGCACCTGTTTTTCTTCAAGCTCATAGGCGACACGCCCATCGACACCTTTCTCATGGAGATGCTAGAAGCCCCGCATCAAATGACATAAGGGCAAAGTGGGTTGAGCTCCCTTTGCCCTCGCCCCCACCCCACCCCCCACTGACCCTGGACAAGGAGCAGAGTCCATTTCTAAAATCCCAAGCTCTGGAGAGGGAACCTCTCCCCCTTACCTGCTCTTCTCAGCTCCCTCTGACGTGTCACCGAACAATGAACATCGCATCTATGGGTGTGTTTTATACCTTGTAAAAATATATAAATAAGAAATCTATATATATATATATATATATATATATATACATGTGTGTATATATATATGTGTGTATGAATCACACGAGCGACACAACAGCGGGCTGAGGTGAGGATGGGCAGAGGACACAAGGATCGTACTGAGCCATCATTTTCATCTTGACAAGCAGAAAGCAGAGACGATAAAAGTCATGTTTGCGTGTATACTTTAAAAAAAAAAAAGAAAAGCGATGATGATGTCATACTCGGACAGTCAGCGGTGTGGTCGGGACAATCGTGGACTCAGAGGGCCTCGGCTGTCTAGACTTGAACTTGAGCCCTCTCTGTCTTTCAGGACTGAACTTACTTCAGGGAGCGACAGTGGGGGTGGTGTGTGTGTGTGTGTGTGTCTGTGTGTGTGTGTGTGTGTGGGGGGGGGGGGGGGGTCTGCTTAAGGGAACTCATCCGTTCCTGCCTGACTTGACTGAACACGTCAGTTGTTGCACTTGTTTTTGAACGTGTGCGCTTTCTGGAGGTGGATTGACAGCAGACTGCAAAGTGCTCAAAAACCTCAGGTCTCTGTGCAATTCCAACGAGTCCAACCATGTCTTACTCTGACAGCACTGTGCAACATCGGGGAGGAATCAGCCCTGCAGTTACGTAACAACACACACGAGGAGGCTGCGAGAGACAACGCAGCAGACGACGTCTCATCTGGGACAGTTTCATCTGAAACCTTTGGCCTTGCGCTCACCTTTACGCGTGACCAGAACAGGCGAGTCTCGTCTGTGCAGGAGTATTCACACCTCCGCACTCAGAAATTCCTCTGCTGGGGCTATTAGCTTTAGAGACCACCTCATATCTACCTGTATAGACACTTACAGCCATTTACAGTATTGACATTGTTGTCCGTTACCTCCGTTTCCATCTCAGACCTACGGTTCTCGACACTCATTTCTAACCGTTGACAGTGTGAGGGGAGAAGTGTCGCCGAGGCGGAGCCGTCCTTTGTTTGTTACTTGGCACTTAACCTCATGACAGTGGAGCTGGGTTCATAGACAGAGAGCCGATGTGGATGCAGCCGACCTCTGAGGTGGAATTCAGGCCCCGGCCCAATCAGGAACGCCCCAATTGTTTTCCTCCTCAGAGGGACACGCACCCACGCTCGCTCTCTCTCTGCACTTCTCCGGACAACCACGCGTGATTCGAGTCACGCTGAAGTGTTGAACATCTCTCTTTTATGTATTATATGCGCTTCATGCCCATATTGTGCTTGTTTCTTTCCCCTTTCTTTCTCTAAATGCTGTAGCTGCTGCATGACTATGCATTCAGTGCATTTCCAAAGATTGACAAACAGAGCGGGTGTATTTTAACATGGCTTCAAAAGGTGTTTGTGAGGTGTGCGTTATTCATGGGGCTGGAGAAATCCTGCTTTGGCTATTTTCATCCACTGTTCAAGTGTTTGATTGTCATTCTGTCCTGGTCCATTCGACCCTGAATGATTACAAACAGCTCGTCCTCCCTCAGAGTGAAAGCGTTTTGTGGAGCAGAAGTTAGGTCATCAGAAAGAACCAAAACACAATTCCATTCAGAGACTTGTGTCTTCAAAACTTTTCCTAAGCGCCGTGAAACTATCTGGACCTTGAAATATGACAAAAGCCTGAGCACTGTGTTTTCATTATCCCTCGATGAACTTAGAACGTGATCATGTGTCCAGGTCTAAGCTTAAAACAGAACATTTCCATTTCAAACATCACGTCAAAAGAAACCAAACGGACATAATTCTGCTAATTGAATTGGTTTTAATTCTCTCTTTTAAGTCTAATCACACTGAAAGAATGATTTACCTTTTGTTTTTTTGTTTTTCATGTACTGAACATGTCTCACAACGTGTCTCCTGCGTCGCGGTCTCTGTTTTGTGGTCGCTTTTGCATTTAGAACGTCACACAGGAGCAGCTGTCGATGTCTTATCTGCCATCAACGATCAACAATATTTTATACATTTGTCAACTTGATAATAAGAAAGTGAAGCACTCTAATGCGGCACCATCCCGACTTCACAGAGGTATTACCTCTGGCCAAGGCGCCAATGAAACGCTGATTTTGGGGGCCAGCTGCGGGGGAGGGAATTGTCAAACATGAAAGTGCTCCTCAGACGTCCAGTGATCTCCCTCCATGTGAAGATGCCACTTTCAAAGTGTCACATCAGTGTGCGCCCTCAGCAGGACTGCAGCGTTTCCTTTCTAGATTGTAGCGGCTGTGGGCTCCCTCTAGTGGAAGAGAAGCAGCACTGCAACACTACTTGAATTTTTCTACCAGTATTTAACCAGACAAAGTTTGTTGCAGCGTTTCTTGTTAGCGTCAGATGAAAGCTCAGTGTCTGCGTTTGAGAAACAATGAGAAAAGGTAGCAATAACTTCTAATAACGACGTGTTGGCTTTTTGTTTTATCAGTAGTTTCAGTGAGGTGGCCTCATTTATTACAGACTAACCAGGTGACAGTATTGACTGCCAGCTACAGTTCAGTTTACAGCATGTGGAAAATACGTGTGTGGTAAAACAATGGGGGGTTTCATATGTTTTCAACAGAAACCCCCACCCTTTTTAAATTCTAAGATCAGGCTAGATTTCTATATATTTTCTTTTTAATGAGATGTAGATTTTAATCAGGGAAAGGAAATGATAAGCAATTAAATGTCTGCTAACCAGGTGACTCAACTTTAAATTGAAAAGCACCCCCCCCTCTCTCTCTCTTCAGTCTAACGATGTCTCCTCCTGTTAGTTTACTGTGATGGTGACCACAGAGATCTAAAGCCATAACGTGGATGACGTGCGAGCTCGCTCCCCTGCAGGAAATGGACAGACGCAGATAGAGAAATGATCACCCACCTACATGAATGCTTTATAACATAAAGCTATATTTTGTTAATATGTATATGTGTATATATTTAGAAATCTATATCGGCAGATCTGTTCCTCGAGTATTTCCAACATTGAAAGGGGGAGACAAGTCTTTCAGACCAAACTGTTTGTTTTTTTCACAAATATCAAGACTTTTTTTTGCATTTTCGCCTTTCTAAATATGAATCCTGATCAACCAGCAGAATCGCAGCAGCTCTAAACTCAACTCAACCAGCTTCACAGCAGTTGATGGGACCTTAAAAAAAGCTATGAAAGAGCAAAAAAAAAGAAACAAATAAATCGAGGTTAAGACTTTGAACCCTCCAAAATGTATGTGTTGCTTGGCAATTGTATGTTTAAAAAGTTTAATCAGGAAAAACTGAGCTTGTGACACAATCACTGCTTTCTTTGTTGCATAAACAGTAAAATGTTAAGGTAAAAAAAAACAAGAAAAAAAAACAAGATCTATTTTTGTACAAAGGTAATTTTATCCCTTGCTTATGTACTCTGTTCTTTCCCTTTTCTTCTGTGGGCTATTGTATACATTGTGGAACTTTTTCAATTTTCTGATTGAAAATGAGAGGAATAGCCGTCTCTGGCACTTTGGTAACTGTGTCGCCTTTACTTTGCCATTTTCAACCTGTCGCAGCGAGACGGGAATGACTTCTTTCATTATATTTTTGTCTGTTTTAAGGAGATGGAATTATTTTGTCATCTGTTCTTTGTGGGATGTTCTCCGATGTTCTTTCATGAACAGAAAAAAAAGAGGTTATTAAAAACATAACGTGAACTTGACTGACACCAGCTGATTGTGTGGAACACTGAAGGTGGGTGCGACTCGTTCTTCCAAACACCGTCACAACACAGTAACGTGAAACATACAAAAACTGCCTTTATTAATAATTTGCAGGTCGTAGCTGTTGAATGCAAACATATACTCCACAAACTCCAGGTTAACTACAGAGAACAGATGCTGCCGGCTTTGTGTCTGCACCACTATGAACTAATCAAGCAAAAGTGAATATGTTTTAAAAAAAGAGAGAGTTAATGATCAAATCACAGTGCATGGCAACGTAATATGTACAAATCCTAAGGACACGAAACTGCGTTTGGTCACTGTTGTAAAATGTTAAAAGTAGAGTCACTTGTTCTTCAGGCATTTCTGACTTGATTCGCATGTTCCTGAACCATCGCGCTCCTGGTTTGTCTCACAGAAATGACTGAATTGGAAAAATACATTTTGCACAGCGCTTGCGTGAGATCTGACATTTGATAAAGATCTTTTTTAAATAGTAATAGCGGTACCACTTAAAGAATAACAGACAAGAAGGTACTTTTTTTTTAAACTTGATGTCATGTTGAGGGTACTACACATTTACACAGGCAAATGAAATGACAAAAGAAAGCATACAAAAAAGCCCAATAACCACTACGTTAATCGTACAAGACCAGAAATGTGCGTGTGGGAGCTAGAATGAAGCACTGACATCGAGCGTAACGCAGTGTCAAAAATACTGAAGCACCAGAACGTCGTATAACAAGTCACCAAATGCAGCGTGTTAACAGACCAGATGTGGGATGTGTCGAGAAGTGATGCTGCTGATACTGTATGTGGCTGATGGCTCATTTAGTTGTCCTTGCTGAATTTCATTACCTCAAAGCCCCCTGCATCCAGCAGGAGCTCATCGGGGGAAAAAGTCATCTTTTCATATAACAAAAAATTGGAGGGAGTGAGGGAATAAAAAAAAGGAATATGAATGGTTCAAAAGATCCACAAAGGCTTAGCAGTCGCTTTTCCATAGCTTGATGGTTTTGTCATTTTCTAACGCCGCAGATGCGATGATGTTTTCTGTCGGGTGGCAGGCGGTCGAAATGACAACGTCTGAAAAGAAGAGATGAGAGAAAAGTTGAAAGTGTGCTAAAAACAGCAGGTGACGATCTCATAAACATATTATACCCAGTCAAAGAAACCATGTGTCTTGTGTACCTGTGTGGCCCTGGAGTTTCTGCACGATCTCCTTCGTCTGCAGGTTCCAGATATAAACCATGTTGTCCTCTGAGCCCGACACGATCCACTGCAAAAAAAAACGTCATGTGTAAACCTCTGTACAAACCAACGCAGAAAGACTGAAGTGTTCCAGTCAGCTCACCTTCCCACCGGTGACAGAGAAGTTAGCAAATATGCAGTACTTCTCATTTTTGTGACCGGTGTATGTTTTCAAGCACTGAAATGAAGGAAGAACAACAGAGTGTTCAGTATTTGAACGACACCGTCACAAAACCACAAGGACGGGGCTCAAAGACAAACGAGAGACATCTCTCAGTAAGAAGCCAACTTCCAATATTACAATTTCAATGATAAAACTACAGGTAGACACAGTAAACATACTTGGTTTTACAATCAGAAATGTATAATAGATATATTAGATCATAGATAATAGATATAATAGATCAGTTTACCTTTCCCTTGCTGTAGTCCCACAGCTTCAGTGTGCTGAAAACAAACAAAAAATAGTTTGATACTGTTACCGTGTTCATGAACGTTCACATTAAACATAACTGCAGGTGTTCTACTGCCCTCTGCTGGTGGACAATGTATAAAAAAAGAATAAAAACAGATACACATCATAGTGACCAACATGTAAAATAGCTTTCTCTTCGCTGCAGTTTATACTCACTTGTCCAGCGTAGCAGCCAGGATGTACTTCCCGTTAGGGGAAAACTTCACAAAGGACACGGGAGGGTTGTCGTCATCTAACATTAACAGAACAGCCAGCGCATGAACGGTGGCAAAGAGGTGCTTTCAAAATATACACAAAACACATGGAGGTCAGGTCTGCAGACGTTTTATGTTCTGGTGATCTTACCTATGAGTGTCTTTAAACACTGCCCCGACGCCGTGTCCCAGATTCGGCTGGATACGTAAAAAAACATAAAAATATTAGTGTTGAATGTTTATCTTCTCATGGAAGGTAGAGTGATGGAACTCTAACACACACACACACGGACTGAAAAAGCATAATGGTTATTTAATCAAAGTGACAGAGCAGTAATCTATGAGTAAGGTGCACAGTCTGACATTTTCCACAGTCACTAGAAATGAGCACTTAACATCATAGTCTGCAGGAAATAGTAACGGTAATAATAATAATAGTTTTTCCTTACCAAAGACCATCATAGCTACTGGACACAATCAGGGAGCCGTCCCTGTTGAAGTGAACCTGCAAGTCCAGACAGACCATCAATCTGCTGTTGCTATGGTAATTGAAATGATTCGTCTTATTCAAAGAATAATTTTAAAAAAGGGAGAAAAACTTACGGCAGACACAGGGTCGGAATGAGCAGGCAAGGTTTTCAAACATTTCCCAGTCTTCACGTCCCATATCCTCACACTCTCATCAAACTTGAGGCAAAAAATACAAACATCCATCACTTTTTTTTGTTCGAAACCACAGAATTGTGTAATCGCTCGAGTATCTAAGCGACTGTTTAACATCTGGTTTCCATAAAGCGTTTCAAAAGCTTCAGTACTCACTGATCCCGACACGATAAGATTAGACTGAGGGTTGAAGTTGCAGCAGAAGACGTAGTTGCTGTGACCTTTTAGCGTTTTTAAGCATTTTCCCTGAATGGACAAAAAAAAAAATACCACGTCACATACTCAACACAGTTTCTTACTCCACACATGCATCGTGCAACGAGACACCATCTGTGATGGAGCGCGTTTAGTGCAGCAGTGATGTGAAGGCAGGTATACACACATCTCTCAGTACATATGTTCTCTTACAGAGCTCACGTCCCAGATCTTCAGGGTTTTGTCATCTGATGCTGACACCAGGAGGTTCGAGTCAGACGACCAGGCCACGTCAGATATGCCCTGCAGATTCACAGCAAATATTCAGGAGCATGGTACCAAAGTGCTGATTAAGACAACAAGGCTAAGGTCTTTTAATGTCTGCAGCACCATGCTGCGGATGTTTTATGAGTCTGTGGAGTCCAGTGTGATCTTCTTTGCTGTGGTTTGCTGGGGCAGCAGCTTGAAGGTAACTGACGCTAACAGACTGGACAAATTAATCAGGCTGGTTCTGTTCTTGGCGTGGAGCTGGACCCTCTACATGTTGTAGTTGAGAGGAGGACGCTCTCCAAACTCCTCAATCATGGACAATCCCTCCCACCCCCTACACAGTGTCCTGGCTGGACAGAGGAGCACGTTCAGCCAGAGACTGATCAGTGTCAACTGCTCCACTGAACGCCACAGGAAATCATTTCTTCCTATCACACTGAACAATTTCTCCCCCGCCTCCCTCAGTAAAGGGGAGAACAACATTTATAACTTTCCATCCACCCATCTATTTTTCAGATTTATGTTATTATCCTGTTTTTCTTGGTCTTTGATTTGTGTTGGTGCCCATTATGGTGGTGGTTCTTTCTTCTCTTTTCTAAACTAAGAGTGGGCGTAACAGGCAAAACAATTTCCCTCTGGGTGAATAAAGTTTTTTTGAATCTTAAATTGAATTTAAACAGCCGGTGTGCTTACACGAACCTATGATGCCCCAGTTACTTAGATTGGCATTTATTTCAAATTAAATGCACATACAATACACACACCTCCAACAACAGTATTTACTTACAAGTTTATGTCCAGATATGGTTTTCTCAAACTTGCCATCATATGCTCCCCAGATTTTGATGAGTTTATCAGCAGCTGTAAAGATGAAATAGATACAATGAGGAATGCTATAAGCTTCATAGAGGTGGACTCACTACAGCATAATATGGCGTACCAGCATAAATACAAATATATTACAGTGTCCAAAAACACTCACATGAACTGGCAAGCCATTCACCACTGGGACTGAATTTGACTGAGGAGACTGCTTTCGTGTGGCCAGCTAGTGTGAATTTCAGGTTGTAATTTGGCTTGGCAGGTGCAGACTGTAAATTATAAAAAAAAAAGAAAAACGAGTTTGAAACCTGACATTTAGGAAAAAACAGAACCAGCAATTTCCCCAAATTCCCAAATCCCGCCTCTGGATATTTCCTAACATTAACTCCAATTACCACGCTATGGTGCTACAGTTGCATTAAAGACATTAAACATCCAAACCTTGCTTTGACTGGCTGAGGCTGATGGTACAACTGGTGGTTTCGTATCTGTCTCTGGCTTCTTGTCTTCAGTTGCCATGGTGAAGAAACTAGCATCTACTGTGCACAATCCTGGAAAACAGAAGTAACAGGTGTTAATTTACTGGTTGTTTGGGGTCACGAGCAATAAAAAGGACAAAGAAAATAATAATAGTGCCCCCATTAAAAAGACAAAACGCTGTGTTACGTTAATGTTTGCTGTAAATTGCATTACATATACTAAATCAGTAATTACACTGGTTGCTTGATTGTTATGGTCTCCATAAAATTAAAAAGCTATACTAGCTGCTTCTTTAAATGTTTCATGAACAAAATAACTGAACATATATTGCTTTGACAGGCATGGAAATCAGACCGCTGTGGCAGATTTAGCTACACATTCAGTTAGCCACCTCAGCTAGCTTTAGCTAGCAAACGCTAACATGCCTTGTTAACGTTAGTTACGGGTGTACAACAAATATATATATACAGTCGATCTTATACAGTCCACAAATTACTTATAGTAGTCATGTTAAATGTAATATATTCAATAGTGGAATCAAACAAAGAGCGAAATGGAATCTCTTCGTTGACAAGTTGAAGTCTAAACTGCCTTCAGCATCCTCCTGTATTTCTCAATACTACATTTGATCTAAGATCCAGTAATTGTCATGATTTGCCAGAACAATACGAACTCAATCTTAAACGAAACGGCTTTATATGCAAGCTAACACAGGAGGCAGTCTGTCAATGTAACTGCCTGCTTTAAAGTAAACGATGCTGTTGACAATTTGGCTGAGCTACTACGGAGGGGGCCCTCCATTCAAACAATGAGGACTCAGTCATAAGCCGATACTCACGGGTATTTAATGTAGCTTCGCGGTCGGAATGTTAGTCTTCGTAAGGATTGGTGACGGGAAAATCCGTATATTTATTCATACGGCCACGGAAGACGCACAAATCAGGTGGGTTGATCTTGGTTGTTTGCCTGTGCAAGAAGGAAACTGCGAGGAGGAGAAGCGGGGAATGTGGTGCGGAGAGACTGCTCTGCGCATGTGTGTGAGCATCCGCAGTTACGGAAACAAGTGAGAGACAATAAGCATCAATACGACAACTACAACAACTTTGTTTTACCAAACTACAACTTTGTATTTTTGAAAAAAAAATTTGGATATACTTTTCATTCAAGTTCTTATGTTCTCTTAATTGCTGTATATTTGGAAAACATCTGGTAAGATGCTCTACATTCACTTTGCTAAAAAGTACCACTAATTAGATTCCATAAACATGCATATGTTATATGCTGTAAACTGCACATAATGTCTTAGTGTCTAGATATATAGCAACTATCGAGGTGAAAGTGAAATATTTATTTTTGACACGTCTCATGTGGTTATACCTCCCCAGCGCATTAGGTGGCAGCATCCATCTTTAATTCTCCTTAACGATCCCCCAGTGACACTCAGGAAGACGGGGGAAACTTTGCCTCCCAGCAGTGGGTTTGTGTCAGCAACAGATTTTGCAGTTTCCAAGTTGGTGTAAAGGTAACTTGTAGGGCTTAATGGACTTTACATTTGTCTTCTTGAATGTATAGCAACTCCCAGTCTGTAGATCCAACATGCTTTCATAGGAGAATAAATCAGTAAAAGCTTAGTTACCTGTAGTTATTTTTCCCGTGTTTCTCCCGTCATGCTCTGCGATTCAGTAACACTGTTTATCTAAACACAACAGCTAACGCTAGCTCTCTCCAAAGGCTCCGTGTGACAACTCTCATCCCAAACTTGACCGTCACCGTAAGATTTCAGATTTCACAACTAAGCTGAGTGAGACGAAGTTACACGCAACGTTGTCCTGCCGTGTACATGTGTAGGTTATTATGTGTGTGTGATTCGGTGGACTTTAAAACTCATGTCAGGGTGCTTTTTTACAGCTTTGCCAGAAAAAGCACTCCACCCGGAAAATTCAACTGCGTCGCAGGAAAACAACATCAAGCCCAGGCGTTAGTTTTCCCCTCGCAAATGTGTTACTCGGGCAATAAGTTTTCCCTAAAGATAACGGGAGTCGTGTGCTACTGTAAAAGCAGTTTTTTTTTCTGTTCAGCTTTAACTTCACTGAATATAAACTAGCAGATGTTTTCTCCTTTGCACCAGTTTTTAGTTTGGTGCTCATTCATGGTCGTTGACATTTGTGGAAAGTTATAGTTACAGTTGTCTTAGATTTTTTTTCTAATAGAGAATATGCTCCATTACTTATTTGAGCACAGAGAAGTCCTAGTAGCCTCTTTTAGTATCTCTCATGCTGGCACCAGTTTGAACTGTATAGGACGTCAGCGCGTGCGACTCTGTGGCGCAACGGTAGCGCGTCTGACTCCAGATCAGAAGGTTGCGTGTTCAAATCACGTCAGGGTCATCGTGTTTTTCATCAAGCTGGAGTTTAATACCCTGACGTCCAAGCATGTTTAAACTCAAGTTTAAAACCCTTTGCTGTTTGCAAACCTTGCATCTCATCAATTATTTCAAGCAAAGCGTCTGTATGTTTGACAGAGTAGTGTGGGTTAATCATTTTCTACATGTAGGTAAAGATGAACCAGAACAATGTGAAGTACAAAGGCACCAAGGACGATGGCTTTAAAACCTCAGTGCTAAACAGAGTGCAGTTTCCAGCCTGTCTGTGCATAATGTGCACATACTGTACATACAATTCAGAATCAGCTTTATTAAGTATGTTGCACATACAAGGAATTTGCTTCTGGTCATTTCTAGCTTCTCTAGGACAGGACAGACAGAAAACAAGTACATGAAAAACAATAATACAAAGACAGATTAAAGACAAATTGTAACAAGACAGAAATACAAGACTGTGTGTGTGTGTGTGTGTGTGTGTGTGTGTGTGTGTGCGCGCACAGTGTGCTGAGTTGAGTGCAGTTATTGTCCATATAGCAGCGGCAGTCAGTTGTTCATTAGTCATTAACTAATTCATTATGTCTGGTGGTTCTAGCAAACGTAGCTCTGTAGCATTTGCCAGAGGGCAGAAGCTGGAAGAGGTTGTGTTCGGGGTGTGGGGTGTCTGTGGAGATTTTCCTCCTCCCACTTTCTGACTCTTGAGGTGTACAGGTCCTGGAGAGAGGGCAGAGGTGCTCCAATGATCTTCTCTGCAGTTCTGACACTGCGCTGCAGTCTGTGTTTGTCCTGTGCAGTGGCTGAGTCCTGTTATAGTGAATCTTTTAGGGGCTGGGATTATGGTGGAGTGTTTGAAGGGAAGGGGAACTTGACACAGCTGCAGGGATGTGTTGAAGGGATGTTCAGCACAGATTTTCAGGCAGGAGGGGCTCACTCCGTCTGGGCCGGTAGACTTCTGTGTTTTCTGACTCTGGAAGTGACGTCTCACCTCCTCTTCAGATGACCTAAGGCCAGTGGAGGTGGAGTGAGGGGGATGTCAGGGGAGACAGAGCGCAGGGCACACTGAGCTGGTGCAGGTGAGGGGTGTGGGGGGGTTCTGTCTGTCAAACCTGCAGTAAAGTCATTCAGGGTGTCTGCCAGCTCTTTGTTACCCTCAACAGGTGGAGAGGGTCTCCTTTAATTTCTGACGTCCTGCAAGGTCGTGGCTGAGAATTAGTTCTTTAACTTCTTAGAGTATTAACACAAATATTGTGCACAGTGTAGTTGTAGTATGTGAAATATATGACTTTTGTTTGGACATTAACCAAGAGGGTTATTAGCTTCTAAGAATTATGGTTGATCTCTGCAGAGCACAAACACAACCCAGTCCGGATTTTAAACTGCAACAGCTCTAAGATTGAATAGTTTCAACCACTGATGTATCAGGTCTCAGAAAACAATAACGCTATTTTACATATTGTATAAATGCATGATGACACTTCTGTTTGAGTCTATAGTGAATTCTGTTTGTCTACATTCAGACGCATCTCATTAAAGGTATTAACATTTACATGTGAAGAGCAACAAGACACTGCAGAAGATTCCACCCATCTGCTTTTTATTACCAGTGTTTAGCAATAATGTTAACTATTGGTAGCCACTGTGTTACAATAATAATGTTTCCACATTATCAGTTTCATGTCCAAATTAGAGCCTCAGCCAAGTGTGTAAAAAGCAAAGGCATATTCTCAGTATTTTATGAAGCCACTGTACCATATGTCATGACATTGTGATTGTTTTTGTGTATGTTTTAGCCTTGACAGTGACCCTTAACCCTTCATTTGAATCTATTTATTCAAAATAAGTTTTTTTTTGTTTGTTTTTTTTAATTTATTTAACAGGTCAAATTCATACAGAACTATGTAAGAAGTAGACTGGTGTTGCCTCAGAACCTTTGGTGACCTGACAGACAAGAATGACGTAATATACACAAGATAACTCTTTCCTGGCGTCAGCATCATGTCAGCAGACACAGTCACTGCTCAGCTCGTGAATCCTCCGCCTCCCGAGGTGACGAACTCCAGCAAACCGGGCCGGAGGACCAACCAGCTGCAGTTCATGCAGAACGTAGTGATCAGATCCCTGTGGCGCCATCACTTCGCCTGGCCTTTTCACCAGCCTGTTGACGTGGTCACTCTTGAACTACCAGTGAGTCGTCTCTGCTTTCAGTGTGGTATTCATCACAACTACACGCCACCATTCTCTGAAGCTGCTTTTTTTTCTTTATTAGGACTATCACACCATAATCACGTCTCCCATGGATTTGGGAACCATCAAGAAACGACTAGAGAACAACTACTACTGGAGTGCAACTGAATGTATGCAGGACGTCAACACAATGTTTACCAACTGCTACATATACAACAAGGTGAGGAGCTTCACGAGTGGAAACACGCGCTGCTGGTCAGCCTCACGGAAAACTAACTCCTCACGTGTTGTCATCCATCCTCCAGCCTACAGATGACATAGTGCTGATGGCCCTCGCCTTAGAAAAGATTTTCTTGCAAAAAGTTGCACAGATGCCTCAGAGAGAAGTGGAGCTTGTGCCTCATCCAGCTAAAGGGAAGTGCAAGAAAAGAAGCCCACCAGGTAATGAAGCATTGTACGAAAGCTGTGTCAGACTACTTCACGTGTCGCCTGCACCAGCTAGTTGGGAGAGACTTTTTCAGAAATGAACTTGACATGAACGGTGTGAGACACAGAAAATCTGACCTGATTAGTTTCAGAAGAAATGTACAAACATTATGACAAAGAAGAATCAGTTTTATTGGCCACCTTTTGCATCCCAGTCTGACTTTTCTAAAACACTTTTTTTTAACCATTAGGTTGTGGTAAACTAGTCCTTACACTCTTTCAGGAGTGTTTGTGAGCATGGTTTTCTGGGTTCAGAAGGTTACAGCAAGGTCTCATTACATTTATGTATCATGTTGCAGTTGTGCAAAAGTGTGATTCAGTTTTTTTTTTAATTTGAGAATACTTTTTAGAAAAAAAAAGCCACACAGAACAACATAGAAAGATCTATTTGCATATCTGTCTGCATGCAAACCAAAAAACTGAAGTTAGTAACATTTGTGCCAAAAAAGACTAATGTAACTTAAAACCACTTATGTTTGAAATACAGTTTCTTCTCTTTTTATTTGTGTTAATGCATGCATGCTGTAGCAGGTGGACAGGGTCCAGGTGTAACCAAGCATTCTTCATCTATGGCACCCACAAATGTGAGTCACCATATGGCCCTCGGTTGTATTTTAACATCTCAGAGCAGCGTTGAAAGTCTGACCTTACTGTGGTGTCTTTTGTGCCAATGAAGAAGAGGAAGCTCAAAAGGAAGGCGGACACAAACGCTGGCTTGTCCTCAGCGGTCATAACCAGTTTGACTGATTTATCAGAGAACAAGAGGAGGCTTGAGAACGCAGACCAATCCACCAGTCCTTCTAAAGGGCAGTGTGGCGAAAAGGAGTCACGACAACGAGAGACCGAACAGACCGGACCGAGCCCACAGCTCAAGTACTGCGAGGACATCCTGAAGGAGATGCTGTGCAAGAAGCATTCAGCTTACGCCTGGCCTTTCTACTTGCCTGTCAACGCTGTAGCGCTGCAACTACATGACTACCATGACATCATCAAGTACCCCATGGACCTCAGCACTGTGAAGGTGTGTATAGTACGTGTACACTATTTGGTTCTGATGTTCTGATGTCTTTGCCAAGCTTGTGTTTTTCCTCTCCAGAACAAGCTGGATGCAGGAGAGTACCAGAACGCTCAAGGTTTCGCTGCAGATGTTCGCCTGATTTTTTCCAACTGCTACAAATACAATCCTACACAGCACCATGTCGCCGCTAAGGCCAGAAAACTTCAGGTGTGTATCCAAAGAGGAAGTGAGATGCTATTTCTTTCTTTCTTCTTGTTTGCTTCTTCATTGCTTGTATGTTTGCTCCAGGACGTGTTTGAGAAGAAGTTCGCCATGATGCCCGACGAGCCCGTGGAATTGATTTCCCCGCCATGCGCTGTGGCTGCTAAGAGCGCGCGTTTCAGTGGTGGGATAAGTAACAACAGCTCTTTCTGTCTAGACAAATCGGACCCGGCAGAGGAGTGTGCCACACGACTTGCTGAGTTGCAAGAACAGGTGGGTGCAGAACAGGTGGTCTCCCTCTCTCCAGTCTTCAATAAATACATAAATGTCAGTTATGAGCTGCACTCAGAAGAGGGTTGATGTGTAACATTTGTCCCCTTCTGGCTCTCTGGCTCACAAACATACCGCAGGGAGAAGTCGCTGTGTGGGGAGCTTCATGTGGCTTTTTTCTTTATTCTGTGGTGTGACTCCTTTCTGTTGACCCCCTTCCAGCTTACTGTTCACGAACAGCTCGCTGCAACAGCTGGAACCCCCTGTAAAAAAGAGAAGCACAAGACAGAGGAGCTCCGGTCAAATAACGGCACTGCCATTTCCAAAAGTCCTTCAAATTCCAACGCCAGGCATGTCTTGCGTACAGTAATCGATGAACTCTTTAACCGTTGTACAGTCTTATCTAAACCCCTTTACCCGCTGTGTTTTCAGGCAGCCGTGCAGCGGAAACAAACAGTTGGAATCCGATGATCCTCTGTCGATGACGTACGACGAAAAGCACCAGCTGAGCCTGGACATTAACCGGCTACCCGGCATGAAGCTGGGCCGCGTCGTTCAGATCATCCAGAAACGGGAGCCCTCCATGTGCGACGCCAACCGCGAGGAGGTCGAGATCGACTTCGAGACACTAAACACGTCCACGCTACGCGAGCTGCAGCGCTATGTCAAGGCGTGCCTGCAAAGGAAGTTTCAGAAGTTTCAAAGTAAGTACGAGGCCTTTGATTCATTTCATGCCAGGGATGCTGTCGGAGTCTTTAGCATTTCATAGGTGATGGTGGCTCCTTTACTCTCCAGAGAAAGGCAGTCAGGCTGCGTCTCATCACGTCAGCCACAGCAGCTCCTCAGAGTCTGTCACCAGCAGCTCCACTGACTCCAGTTCTGAAACCAGCGACTTGTGACAACCGCACTGATTTTATTTATGTCTTTCGTGACCAAAACTGAAAAATGGTTGTTTTGATTATTTGTTCTGTGTTTCATATGTGGAAAAATTAAACTTCCCATCTCTTTGAAACAGTGTGGTTTTCTCAATCTGTCTCTTTACAAATCGCAATATCCGTCGCTGCAGTTTCTTATCACGCTATGAATCCACAGCTTAGCTGGAGGCCTGATGCTGGAGCCTCAACCAATATCCTGTTCCTGTCATTTTGTCCGTACAGTTTAATTGCAGCGTGGGCTCTTTTCACTCACCGTAGACGCATGATTTGTATTCAACATTTGTAGCAAAGTCAATTTGAGGTAAATACTGTATGTGTCGTGTTTTAATGTGGTGAGTTTAGTGCATAGAAAGAGTTGTTTCCACTTGAATTATTTAATTGAAGTAGCTCAGTGGAATAGCTATAAAATGTCCTTAACAATGAGCTCTTTGGTGAGCAGCGCCCACAGAAAACGTAACCCCCCCCCCCCCCCGGCTTCATTTCGGCTGGCCTGCCCGCTGATCTGCAGAAACTGGCCAACCCCCAAAGCTGCCCACTTCTAACAGCTGGTGCCTCTGCCAGCTTACGCTCCACTGGCTCTCAGTGCTTAGCTTCTTTGTACGCGGGCAGCAGACACTGGAAATGCAGTCGGGGGGGGGGGGGGGGGGGTTATGAGAAGCCTGCCTCACAGTGGCAGAGAGAAGATAAGAGAATCCACTGAGACCCCAGCTGGATATCTGTAGCTCCAACACAAGCTGCAGTTCAGAATCCAACCAGCAGGTGGCCGTCATGCACCATCTTCAGCCTCTAACAGATTCTTTTGACTGTTGACATTCTAGGAAATTCTTCTGAATGGCTTAAATAGCAGGACACGTGCTGGGGGAAACGCAGAAGCTCTGGCTGCTCGGTTTGGGCTTCATTCATCATCTGCACGTTCTCTCTCCCAGCCCAGGTTGCTGTTGTTTCACTGCACCTGTTGCAGGGAGACCTGCTCTTTGTGATGCATTCCCATCAACGCCGCATGGATCATTCCGTCCAGTGGTCCCTCGACAACCTTGAGGCATGACTGATCAGTGCCTCAACTTCAGTGACATCTACTCATTTCTGCCATTTGTGGCCATCAGTCACATCACAAGACGCCAGTCAGTGTTTGAAGGACCACACGTTCGCTGCTCTCCAGACACTTTACATGAGAGGCCGTGTTTGCTTTGATTAATGGATCCGTGCTTTCCATTTTCTTTTCGCCACCTTGTCGGAAGCAGCTGGGATAAGAATATTAACTCAAAGAAAGTGGAGTCACTGTGCCAATTTGAATCACGGTACATAGACTCAGCTACACATGCATGCACTTCTGCTCAGCAAATGATTAATGCTAATGTAACATATGCTGAATCAAGAAGTGCAAATTAGCTCCTAATGAAACAGCGATCAACAAACTAGAGCTACTTTTTCTGATATGCTCAATTTGTAGCAGAATAAATGGTGCCTATTAATGTATTTTAAAAAATGCAGAGCTTGCTGTTTTGCTGCACTGCGTCACCTTCACACACTGCACTGTATGTTCTGTATGCTCACTTGTGGGAACTTGACAAGCAGCATAACACTCAGTGTCAGTTTTAGACACTGCCTAGGAAAGACAGAGGTCATCGAACCAGCAACCTCTCAGCCTCTTTTCTGACACGTCTATAGGTTTTAACCTATAATCATCTGTCTAGAGAGAATTTAAAACTCTCGCACTCTTCTCTTTTAACAGCAGTTTTTTTCATATCTTCGTGGATCAGTAAAACCAGAGTTGCTCATTTAGTCTTTTCCTCGCATCTGAATATGGAGTTTTTCTCCTTTCTTAGTTGCATTTTTTTCATTTTGCTCTGGAACTGGTCTGAGCATGTCAAAGCTGTTCCCTGAGGAAGAAAAGCCTACTTAAAGATTTATAAGCCATATTTTGGGCGGATGGTGCTGCTCAAAAGGTCTTTAAAGGTTAAGTGATCTCATGGCTCCATCGGCCAAATTCAAAAACCATTTATCCATGAAAGAATGCATTGTGCAAAGGACACCAACAGCCATTCTTCCTTTGTCTTTACATCACAGAGGGTTGTTTTAGGACTGTAGAGATTGTATTAAACCATTAAGTCTCCAGATCTGATATAATAATTAACTGGTGCATTCAACAGAACTCTTGGTCACAAATAATGCGCTAAACCCGAGTCAGCCGATTTCAAAACAAGAGATGAAATCTCCAAACAGGTGAATAGGTGCTAAGTGTCAGTAAAAATACTGTCCGTGTCAGCAAAGCAATTCGGCGTTAGCCCACAGTGCAGTTAAGCCCTGTGAGTTTTTAATGTATGAGCACCCGTGTATGCTAATGATTCGAATGCATCTGCCTTTACATGATCTGTACATATGGATCCAGATTTTCAGTCTGCTTAAAAAAACCCATCAGAACATCAGGCTTTGCTGTGCAGTTCTATTTCATGCCTGGAGATGATGCAGCCGAATATATTACGTCCCTGTGGATATCTGGAGGTGTGAAAGGACAATGACGACTGAGTTGAGAAGGTAATGAGACATGACAAAGAGGGTTTAACAAGGAACAGGTGGCATATTGATGTTAGTGACAATTGAATGATTAATTGGCCGACTGAGATTATTTTATTAACAAGGACTGACGCTGGGAAATGTGAGGGGGATGAGAGAGAATGGGGACAGAACAAAAAAGTGATGGAAATAAAAGACGAACAGAAGCAGACGACTGAAACAACACTGACAAACAGTGCTATCAGAACTTATGTTAGTAGGTCAAAACAGCACAGTCCATTTTTATCCGTCTCTTAAAAAGCATTCTTCAAGTAACGTAATCAACCCCACAGCATCATCTCTGTGGAGGTTCTCAGTCATCCAGGTCATGGTTATCTCAAAAATGTTTTATGAAAACAACTGGACTTGTTTGGTTTGGATAAAACCTTTTTGAGACCCACAACATCATCCAAAATCCTCCTTTTTTCTATCATAAATAACACAATGTCAGTTAAAATGAACTCTAAAACTGTTGCACATTAGATCTGTTTCATGGTTTTCCAGCTGCATGTGTCACCTCACAGTTTTGGTCCAATCAGTGAGCATCACCTGCAGCAAACACTCACATCACGTCACAATTTTTAATGTCTTTTAATATTCATTGCAGCAGCTTTAAAATGTGTTATCTCACTTTGGAGAGATTTTAATATAAGGCCAGCTGATTTTAAGGTTTTTGTAAAACTTAGAAAATGTCTCATTCCAGCCAGGAAGTGTAATAAAACTTTTCCACAGCAGACATTTTCATTTGTCACAGTAGGAGAAGCACAGGTGTTACTCGTAACAATAACATTAAGTGTCCCAGTAAGCCATGACAGTGTGACAACGAGCCAGCGCGCACATTACGGGGACTGCTAAATGAAATGGAAAATGGAATTTAACCATCATTAATTTTATTATTTACACCCATGATTTTCCTACTGTGATAAAGGTCCTCCGTGAAGAAGTAGTCCCATTCTGTGGGTTATGTCTCTTTTCCAAAACCAGTCTGTGGGCTCAGTGTGGAACAGACTCTATGGCGTCACCAAAAATAAAAGTCACATTTCTCAATAGCAAAGTGTGAACGAGTGACGTCTTTTTATGACACTCTGTCACACAGATTAGTATAGAGATGAATAATAACGATTTAACTTTACTCACGTATTTATTGCATAACAGGTGTTTTTACAATTTCACACTGTTAGTAAAAATATGTCATATGGTTAAAAATTAACAATTGAACTAGAGAATAACTAGTTGTCTCATTGAGTAATGTGCAAAAAAAGCACCTCCTGTATGTAACTTAGACTTTTTGTATTGTTGTGTTAATGTTGTGTCTTGTGAGAGTCAACACAAGCATAAAAAAGGAATGGTCACAGCTGAAATACCAGTGATATACATACGCTTAGTTTAAGATTCAGTAGTAAAGGCTAGTCCAGCTAAAAGCCAGAAACGCTGGCTCATATTCAATGTTCCAAACACAACTAACTCTTACTATATTGTTGTTACGCTGCAGTTATACCACATAACATCAAACATCAACATGTGCAACACATCAAATGCACACATGGCCATAAACAGATTGTTGTTTTTAAATGTATATTTTGTAGGTGCTATTTATGGTTGTGGGTCTTCTAATGTTTCTTTAACGTGAGCGGCTGTATTCGTGGCAAAACAATTTCCCTCTGGGATTAAAAAAGTGTTTTGAATCTTGAATCGTCAAGGCAGAAGCTTTTTTTTGTTTGCATTGCCCCTTTGCTCGTTTGTGTCCGCCGCCCCGTGCATCGCGCGCTCACCCGCCAGGGGGCGCAGCGCTAAATCGCTTTCAAAATTTTCCCCTGAAACTCACATTCTTGGAGTATGGAGCCACTTCAGCAAAGTGTGGACACCCTGTCCAAGTTTTGTCTTCTGCGCGAGATTATCCCCACGTGCGAGCTTCAACAACGAGCCTGAGCCCTGGACGCGCCTCTCCCCGGATTTGTGCAGCTCGGGTCGGGAGTTGGGACCGCTGAACATCTCCGTCCGAAAGGGAAACGAGTGTGGGAGACAACAGAGAGCGGAGGGGGGGAGAGGGAGAGAGAGGACATGAACGGAAGGGAGGCAGAAATCACAGAAGAGCAAAGCTGTTTTCACGCGTAAGGCTGTTTTGGCCGCGCGTAAAGGCGCCAAACAAAGTAACGACCCGCAGGGATGTAAACACTGCTTCTTTTTGTTTGCCCGTGTTTCCGCTGCCGTAGAGCGATGTTTAGATTGTGCTGTGGACACAGAGGGGCATTTTCTTTGTAGAACAACTGGAGTGTGTGTTATCTTGTTGTCCAACGTTTCTTTTTCGCACCGAGAATGAAATAGTTGTTTTTGGACGTTTAACTTCGGAGGAAACGTTACATGCAAATGCGGCGGGCGCCTCGGGACCGTGGCTCAACAACTACACGGATCTGAAACGCTGTTTTTCCACATTGTGTAGCAGGCTGTGCTGTGCTCGCTCCACTGAAATGCGATCCACCAGGAAAGTGGGTACATGACAAACCGCTGCATCCAGCTGTTTTACCCGCCGCTATCGCCACTGCTGGATTGGATGTGCTGAGGAAACTTTTTAAGGATGAAGAGGAGAAAAGCCCCGTAGCACGTCTCTGTTTTCGGGTCACATTCGCTGAGCTGGACCTATCGACGCTGTTATGGTTGGAGGCTTCGCGATTCCCGTGTTGTGAAGACAGGAGAGCTGCCATGTGTTTGGAGCGGGGACACAGTGTGACGACCTGCTGCAACTAACACTTGAGAGTTGAGAAATCGCCTGATCTCGAGGCGATTGGTGAATGTTTGAGACGTCCGGGCGCGGACAGGGGAGCGACCGCGGTGCCTGCTGGTGCGCCTTGAACCGCCGCTTTCAGCTCGCTGCGAATCGGTTCGTGTGCTCGGTTACGTTGGCAAGAGCGTCTCCGGAGCCGATATGGAGGAGTGGAGACAATGCGGGCGGTGGTTGATAGACTGCAAGGTCCTGCCCCCGAACCACCGGGTCGTGTGGCCCTCGGCGGCGGTGTTCGACTTGGCGCAGGCGCTGCGCGACGGCGTCCTCCTGTGCCAGATGTTGCACAACCTCTCACCGGGATCAGTGGACCTGAAGGAGATCAATTTTAGGCCTCAGATGTCACAGGTGAGTCGTCCACGGTGTTCACCTTAACGCATCAGGTGCAGTGCATCTTCAGACCACGTCTTAAGAGTGTGCACACACACTTTTAAATGCATCGCTCTGCCTTTTGGCCACTGAGATGTTCATGAAGTACCTGAACTGACTGCTTCGTGAAGCCTTATATCAGCATCCAACATTTCAAACAATCCTTTATACTCTGGTCTCATCCAGCTCACTTCTTGGCCTCAATCGAGCGGAGAGTTTATGTTTGATGCTGCCGCATCAGTTCAACACATGTTATTTAGTAGCTCATCTTTTCTAGTTTGGACAGGTGCCTCTGGCTACAAGTGGTGTTCTTATAAGGCTGACCTCAGGTTGGTAATCATTAGGAAGGTCTAATGTTAGAACTGGTTTGTTGCTTTCTGCTGCAGTCAAAGGTGAAATCATATGAAACAAACAAGAAAAACAGCATCATATAATGCCTCAATGAAAGAACTCGCAGCTTATGGGGACAAGCATCTTGTCAGGTTTCTACAGTAACGACTGTTTAGTGAGTATTTCCACGAGGAAGGCAGGAAAAAAAGAGGAAATGAAAGGTTTGCCTGTTCAAGATATAAACACGCGTCAGCCAATCACGTCACAGCAGCGTATGCGATCCTAACCAATCAGGTGATGGCTTTTAAGAACGGACAGCCCACATCCAATCAGCGCGCCGTTAGGTTGATGGAGGTAGCGGGGCACGCTGCAGGTGTGCGCGCCTGCACGCGCTTGAGTCATGGACGTGAGCTTCTCAGCAGACGCATCCGATGTTGGCGAGGCCGCAGCAAAGCACTTACAAAGTCTTCAGTAAGGAGATACACGCGGTAAAAGTGATACAACTCTGGTGTTTCAGACTCTAAAGTCTCGCCTGACTGTGTTGAGAATGCGTGGCAGGTGAACACACGAGGTCATGAATTAGCTTCCCCTTTTCTCAAACGTCCCGCTCAACTTCCTGTCAGCTTTGACCAGTATCCCAATTATCAACGAGAGCTACATGAACCATATGTAAACAAATGAGAAAAAAAATCTGAACCTGAAGAGTCATACAACAGGATTTAGCAGGAAACTGATTTATGTTTGAACATACTGAACAGTTTTGCAGACAAATTCAGTGTATTGCGCTCAGCATATGTTGTAAGGTTTCCATTGTTAAGAGAGTTGCTTAAAATTTGGATCCCTATTATATCCAGTGTGAAATGTTGGTCAGTGTATTTTCTCCTCGACCTCCATGAAAATTACTCTGCTTTTATTGTGGTAATGTTAACGCGAGACAAGTCAATTCAAATCTTACAAGAACCCTACATTTTGGTAGCTATTTGAATCCAAACTGCAGGATAATTTGATCTCCTATGACGGGAGAGAGAGAAAAGGATGGACACTGAAGTTTGATGCAAATACTTTTTGAGGAAGCTCAACGAGGAAATACCCACCTGAATATGCAATTAGACCCCTCCCCCTAAAAACTACACAAGTCTACAGGTGGGTGGATTTGGGCTTTGGATCACGGATGTAACGCACACATTTTGTTGCAGGACCCCGTCCGTTGTTCTTACTGTAATACCCACAGAGGTCTAAACAGCCATCATGTCAACACGACTGCCCGCTGACAGCACATTTGTCTGATAGTCTCGGCACACCTTCTGTGACCCGTTTCTGTCATGGTAATGTGTGAATGTGTCTGTCTGGCGTTCGGTCTGTGCCTGTATTGTTTGCTGCTCCTTTCTCGATTTCTCTTTGGATTTGCATGGGGTCAAAAATATCAGCAGAATTGTTCATGAGACAGAAACGTTCTACAAAATTAGATTCTGTGAATAAAATTGAATGCATTTCAAAAACTTTAAGAATTCTGGACAGAAAGACTCCCTGTGGTGGCCTTGACTTATCAGCTCCAGAAGCTACCGACTTCCATGATTACAAGACTAGAGAGGGGCCTGCATGGCGCGCTTTGATCCGCCCACTAATCCCGGACTCCTGACTCCTGTGTGTGAATCTGCAGCGAGGGTGGAAGGGGTTGTTCTCAGTGACAAATTGGGTTAAACACAATGATGGCAGCAGAACAGTAGTGTGTGATTTATGAAGAGGAGAAAGGTCAGCGCACATGTGCTTTAACACTGCGAACACACGGTCTGTGGCTTAGTCAAACGAAGAGGAGTGATTATATTGTTTGCCCTGGACATATTTTCTCTTTCCCCTTCAACAACTCCTCTTGACCGATAGCTTCCAGAATTGAGTTTCGCCTGTGAATATTCTTGCTGTTAAACATTGAGCCATAGCACGACGTAGCCAGGTAACATGTAGACAAAGGGGGGTGTGCTTCCCCTTTTTTTATCACGCTCACTAATTCTCTTCACTTGCTGCTGTTAACTACATCCACTTTGTTCACTGTGGTTCAGCGTCTCTGTAGGGTTTAAGCGGTTGTATTCTTACTGATAAGGTTCGTTTGATTTGCTGTATGTGGAGCTTGAGGAGGACCTGGGATCAAACGCACCTTGGCTCAAAGGGGTGTGGTGTTTGTATGTCCTTGTGACTTCTCAAGCAAAAATGCCAAACATTCAGTGTTTCCTGCATCTCAAACATAACGATGATGATGATGATGACCTGTCTCACATAAAATGCTTTTTATGTTGTGAAATGTTCAAGTCAATCAGAATTTTTTGGACACATTTTGGTGATGTTTTATAGACGGAACACTTCATGCTCAGTCACCATTGTGTCTTTCCACTGGCTGCTCTGACTCCCCTCCACAGTTGACAGGTCAGGTGAAGTAAATTGCACTAAATACCGTAGCTGTGCGAGCAGGTCCAGCCCCGGTTTGTTGTGTTTAGAGGGTTAGAAAAGAGACGGACGGTCAGAATTCAAGTTAAGTAGTTTATTGTCATATTATGTTTATCTGAAGTAACTGGGTGCCAAAACTCACTGACATGGAACCAATGCTAACACCTGTTAGACCAGACAAGCCTAACTGGTAACTGTACTTTTGGCTTTGCACACAGAAACATTTCCAGCAACCAACCTGTGATTATTCCTTTTGAATACCAGGCTGATCTGAACATACTGGTGTACTTATTGACCTCAATCCCTTCAGAGTATCAGAGTTTCTAAGCAAAGGATGGAGGATAAGACGATGGCAACTGAAGTGAAGTAGCTCAGTTTGATCTACATTTACATGGTCAAGCCAGCAGACAAAAAAAGGTATTTTTTAAAGGATGGCGAGACTTTCCTCTCTAGCCCACGGTAGTGAGTGGATGCTTAATGAGCTTTGGTGTATGGAGATTCTTTGGAGCACAAAGTGCACATATTCTGAATCCAGAGCCTCGGGCTGTGTCTGAAAGACAAGACTGAGCTATGATCTCTGAAGCCTTTTGTGTGTTCTGCAGTGTTTTTTCCCCTCATTCTTTTTTTTTCCTGTTAGTGAGGTAGTTGTGAATACCTTTGGGATGACTCAGGCAGATATGCATGTGTGTGCTGCTGTGCTTTGTTTCTGTGAGTGTGCACTTGTTTGTTATGCGTGTGTGCGTGGGAGATGTCACAGTACCTGTGTTCAGACTGCATCAATGTTGACTGAGCCCAGAGCTCTCTTGGAGCTTCTCACTTCTCCATAAGGCTCCAGATCTCACACAGAGCCTGCCGCTTCCACTCACAGTAATTGAGCTTCTTCCTCGAGGTCCAGCTCCCACCAGAAATATTGGCTGCTGGCAAGTAGCAGGAGTTGATTTTGAATTAGTTTTTTTCTTCTGCTGTTCACACTCAGGAAGTGGCCATGTAAACATGTTAAATTGGCTTCCATTTCTTTATAATTTACTTCTTAATGAAGGCTACCGGCACACTCTATTCAAGTGTACCACAAAACCAAAAGGATCAGCTAAAACAGGCTGAAAAGCTTGGTAGAGCAGTAAACGTGGTTGCTTTTCGTTAACGCAGGATTACATTTTGGGAAATATGATTAGAGGGATAAAGTCCTTGGTAAATGCCCACCCACGTGTCATTCTGAAATCTCTGTGACCATTGTGTGGAGGGGGGTGTTGTCAGCTGTAGTCAGCCGCCCACCACTGCCTCCCGCAGGGGTAATTTAATCTCAGCATTTGGTCTACTTTTGACCCTGTGACCCCGGCGTCCGTAGGATTCAGGTAATACTGCTAATGGAGCTCGTTAGGGACACGTCCGGAGTTGCACAGCTGGGATGGAAGCTAATGGGATTGAGAAGGAGGGAATAGGCCCACGTCTAACCGTCTGCTGAGGTAACTCTACCTCTAACACGTTTGTTGACATGGCCTACAATCGGTATGCGATTTAGTATATTTAGAATATATGGGAAAACAGTAGTCAGACAGTAGTTATGCTATGAGCTTTGTTAGGGATCTCTATGTACACTAAATCTCACTATGTCCACAGTGAGATTTAGTTTGATTGTATAGCCGAGTGCAGAGCAGTGTTCTAGGAAGTGGTAGGAATTCAGCGCCCTATTCAAGGTCACTTCATTAGGGAGGATGCCTTGCAGCGGGAGAGACGTTGAACTTTGTCAAGTCGAAGGACAGACTTGGTATCTATTTGGACTAAAAATAAATGGTCCCTTAGAAACAGAAATAACAGCCAAAGAACTGTAGCTGATTCTGTCCAGCTGTAAAAGTTAATACAACGTTTTTGTAAGCTCAAAATGTTTTATCAAAATGCCAGCTGTAAAATATAATATTAAAGACCTTTATATCTCAAAAGAAGATATCGACAGTGTTATTAGTTGTTCATTTCAAACTGAGCAAGAGCTTTAAAGAGCAGTGAACTGTAGGAGAAGCACTCAGAGGTGAAGAGGTTCACCTCTGAACAAAGCAGAAAGTAGGGTTTTAGCGTTTCTACACATTCATTAGTGGGATAACGTTGCACAGTTTGCCACAAGCACTCATAAAACAAGTAAATATGAGGCTGTAAAAGTGTGCAGCGTGTGTGAGAGAGAACGCACGCGGGGGCTGCAGAGTGTAGGTTTAAGAACAACTTATTCATCGATATAAGAAACAGTGTAGTAATCACTCAATAATAAGGAGTTCATATATGTTGTATGAGATTTGCAGATGACTGTAGGTCTATTGTTACTGTATCTGTTTGTTCTATCTTTGATTTGTCCATCGGTTCAACCCTTTCCACTCAATATTAAAAAAAGGTCTTTAGAAACAGTGAGCGCTGTGGACAATACGGGCAGAAAACACAACAAATGAAATGGTTTGTTTTCTTTTTATGAGAAAGCTCTCCAGTTCTTTTAACAACGTGGACATATGTGAATCCCACAGCTTTATTAGAGTCGCGAGATGACTCATAAATAGTAAATTAAGCCTCGTGGGAGTTTGGAGTTTTACTTTAGTACAAAATTATCATTTGACGCTCGTTTAATTCGCCTCAGCACACAGTCCTAATCCAGCTAGACTTGAGGAACATATGTGACGGGCCTGCTTTCACAAGATAGTTTGCTAGTTTTATCATTTTAATCATTTTTGTGGTCAGTATTTAGATTTATCACTTTCATTTTGAATTTAAAATGACTGTCTACCCTTTCATAAGAATTGCAGTCCCTACAGAAGACAGGTTGGCAAGAATAGCTTTGGGGCCGTATTGTTGGTTTTCTTGCATCATCTCTGAGAATAAAAACATTACTCTATTTATTAGCAAAGTTAGGATGCATCATACACGGATTTGCATGGGCATGCAGTGGAATGGAGTGGAGTCCTTGCAGAGCCAGCCATGCTCTGCTGGGTGCCGTCACTCGACAGAGAGACTAGATGGAGGAGGCCGTAGTCCTCGTCTCTGTAGTTGTGAGCCAGATGGCTGAATATCTCCCCTGCAGCTCTCTTCAAACCGCACCACAGAAGATCCTTTTTCCTCCTTTTTTAATTGTTTCTGTGTTATTAATAACTGGTTGGTCCTTCTGTCTGGGCCTTGTCTGGCATCTGTCATAATCTCCAGCAGTCAGTAATGACACTTTTGAAATGCGGAGGTGTTGTGAGAACAGTGCTTTGCCAGACTGTCTAATTTAAGTAGTGGTGGTGGTGGTGGTGGACTCATTGTTGCTGCTTCCTGTGGCTGGTACCAGGGTAGCATCCGGATTGTGCTCTGGAGAGCGACACAGCAGCCCCCCCCCCCCAACCCGCACACACACACGCGCACCCTCAACCCCAGCTGTACACACACACACACACACACACACACACACACACACACACACCAGCAGCCTCTTTCTGTGGGAAAGATAAACAGCTTCATATTTTCTCTATCTCTTTGCCAAACGGAACAGATTATATTCACCCTTATGACGCACTGCCCCTGTGGTGGCAGTATAGGAGGCATGTTTTTAGGTTACACTGGCCATGGATTTTTTTTTTTGTTAGGGCTTGGCCACAGAATCGCCACAAGAAGCGGCTGATATCCCATTACTGATGTGTATTGATCATATCACATAATTGGCTGTGGAATAGGAAGGGCACAAAGGTAGGGTTACGATGTTGGACTAAGCCCCATAAAAAGCGAGTACTTATTGATCCCCTCCACAGCACGGCCTCTGGTTAATCATGCAAACAGAGTGGAACAGTGTGTTGCTGGTTGTAGTGGGTGGTGGAGATCATTTCCTCACACTCCACTGTTAGTGCTGCATGCATTTGTTTGTGATTTGTAATTTGAAACTTCCTGTTGTAGTAATGCTTCGTTATAGCAACAAATATTTTCTATAGTTCTATCGCTGTGAACGTCACTCCATATTTCAGTTATGTATACAGAATGTAAATACAATGTAAGACTAAAATCAAGCTAATCTCTGTATTTACGACACTGTGACCAGCGCGTGTTCAACGGAGAGTTAACTACAACAATGAATCGAGATTTTAATTTCCCATCCGACTAATCATCTGGTGTATTCATCGCTAATAAGCTGTACAGTATGAACTTAGTTTCTGTTAATTCATTTTTGTTCTTGGATTTAATCCAGTTTCCCACGCATTGGAATTAATTCAGTTGAGTAATTATAGGCTTAAAACATGGGGGGGGGGAAGATAATGTGATGCTATTCACCACCACCAGCACCAGTAACTTGCTCAGGGGCGCTTTGTCGGCAGGGCCAAGTCATGCAGCCGAGAGCTGACCTCTTTTACCACTTGGCTGTTCAGATACACACAGAAAACAAAACCACCTTGACAGTCTTTAACAGACATTGATTTGTATTCTGGAGGTTTCAAACCAGTCTTTGTTAGTTTTTCCCACCATTAATGTATCTGTAATAAGCTGCCCTCGTGCATACTAATGAAGTTGTAGTTGTCATTGTTAACAAAGACAGTTATCTGGAAGTTATCTGGCTGAATTTCCAGAACTGTTTAAGAAATCCTTTCTGGTGAACCGTACGAGGCAGAGAAGCTTTTAGGGAAGAAACGGAAATATATATTAAAACGATTGCTCCGAACTGTAAATGTGTTTTACTTTTCTGTCGTGCATCCCCGCGTGTGTTTCTGTTTTCTTTCATTATGCAGCCGCTGCCTCATTTCTGTGGTGTTTAACTGTCTCTCAGCGTAACATTGAACATTGTAATACACGAGAGCTTGAAAAGTAATGTTGGTTAATCTTGGTTGCATTGCGGTTTTGTACAGCTTATCAGATGTTTAAATGTCTTATTTCGTGTAAAGTTGTTTCAATATTTGTCTGCGCTCTCTGCGATTCAGACGTATGATTCGGCTGATGAAAAAAAGAAAATTGGCTGTTCTTTTCTTTCAGACACAATTGACCATCTCTGTGTCTTTATGGAACGCAAACAAGTTGCCCTTGTCCATCTGTGATTGATGATATTTCTAAAAAACAATTTCTCTTAAGTGCCAGCTAGAGGAGAGCAGGTGAGCTTCCTCGATTCCATTTCCCATCTAAAAAGGTGAAGAAAAATGTTAAAGCTGCCACCAGTATGCTGTTCGCATGATGAAAGCAGCGGAGTGTGTAGACAGGGAAGCTAAACACGGCAGAATTAAATAGAGGAAGCTCCTGGGGAAAACAAAGAGCGAGGACAGAACACAGAAGGTGGAGTCGCAGAGAATCTGACTGAGAGAAAGCTTCTGGTGGCGTTGAAGCATATCCCTCACGCTGACGTGTGCTTCTTTGTAACTTATTCTCCATTAGCAGACAAAGAATGGCCTTAACTACACAAGACTGTGACGCTAACTAGGATTTCCAGACACTGTAGTGGTCTCTGGGAACCACACACCTTTTACCTGAACAGGCTTTAATCGTTTCCCTGAAAAGCGGTGAAAGTCAATAATTAATATACTTAATAATCTACTTTCTTACTATTGAACTATGTTTAAGTCTGGAAATCATTCACCAATTGTATCTTTATGAACTGCGATCAGTTAAAACCCACCTCATTAGTTGAGATAAAAGATCAAGCGAAAAGTTAGACCCAGCAGACCAACAGCGTAATTCATGACAAAAGAACGCAGCCTAGTTTAGCTTGACTTTAATTTTTACATCTGGTCTTTGTTTGGTTTGATTTGGTTTCTCAAAAACAAAAAAAAGTTAATTAAATTCTACATTACTTATAAATATAGGTGGTTGTAAACAAAATGGAAACAGGCCAATAGATTTGGCGCAGAGTGAATTTATTGTATTTGTTTTGGAAAGAGGCAGACCAGCTGTTTCCTCCACCATTAAGTTAATCAGATGATGGCTCTAACATAATTGGTAGCATAAAGCAGTATAGATGTTTCTCATCAAACTCTTGTTAAACTTTTCCTTTAAACATTTCTGGAACAGGGAAAACAGGAGGTACATTCCAATCAATTGCAATTTAATACACAGGCCCTGCAGTAAAGCCTTTTATTAGAATTGGAGACACACCTCAGAGTAAAGTTTAAATTCATTATCATGTTCGATAATTGGTCTACTGTGTAATATTCTTTTGAACGCATTCTGTAACAAAACGGCGGAGAAAACAGGAGAATCTCAAACAACAGTGCACATTCCTGGGAAATGCAGCCGCTAATGACAGGGTTGATTCATTCAAGTTTTCCTTTTCCTCTTCTGAGGACATTCGCTGCTTCCCACTTCCTGCTTAGCACAAGCTCTTGGTGGGTTAGAAAGTTAAGTGAGAGAGAGAGTTGTGTAATCCCCTCCCCTGCACTTAGGCAGACAACAAGAAACATCTGGGCGAAGAACAGAAGGTTCAGAACGCACCCATCTCCACCTTGGAGTCGAACAATACTTGGCTCCGGCTGTGCACTTGGAGTCTGGACACCCTACTCTTATCCCACCAAACCCTGTGTTGCATTCTTATCATGACTCTGCTGATTTCTGAGAAGAACGCGTGGGTGTACTCTTGTGGAGTGCTCACTGTGTTGTGCAAAGTGTGTAATTTTCTTTGGTTGAGTGGGGTAAAAGGTGTTATTTTCTTCTCAACATCTCCACCATGTCAACCCGAAGCCGTTTTTCACACGTTCTAATATTGTGTATCTACAGTCTGTCAGTGTGCGAGGTGTGTTTTCCTCACTGATTTTCTCAATGCAGCTGTCACGTTTAGTCTTTTGTCATTGAAATAAAACACTGGGGATAATTGGGTGAATCATTCTTGTGTCTGTGGATCTTGATTGAGTGCATAGTAAATGTGCCGCCTTCACTAGTTTGTGCTGCTCATGTCTTAAGACTGATCAGAAGGAAGGCTCCCTTTACTTAAGTCACATGCACATTTTCCACATCATTAATCCCATGTATCTAGTGCAGGTGCTGCAGCCAGAAATAGACTGTGGAATAAAGCGGGCCAACTTCTGCTTTTACAACATTTCTACATTTGCCTTTTCATTCAACTGTGTCCGTTTCAGTTTTCGTCCTTTCCCGCTCATATTTGTGTAGCACGGTTGGCCTTGTCGAGTCGCAGTGGATAATCCCCCCCAACTCATGCAAATGATTATAATATTGTAACGTTTCTGCTTTAGAGAAGTTTGGCAGTTAGGGAACGGTTCTCAACGTACTTGGGACCAAGACAGGCATTTATTTACTAGTATTAAAAAAGTATGTAACATAACAGTTTATGTATTTGACTGGAGTACCCAGAGTACCCGTAGTTGTCAAGTGGTTTACGCATATAGTTTAAGTTTAAAAAGCATTAAAGGTCTGAATCAGCAACTTTGAAATTCACTGCTGTCGACAGCACGTCTTGTTCCTAAAGTCCTACTCAGTGGAAACTGCATTTGTTGGCATCTGATACTGCGTTACACTGGGATGCTATCGTTACCATTATCTTAGGCGGCGCAACTGTGTAGGACGTTTTCAGTTTAATGGATGGACCTTATGAGATGTGACTTACCAGCTGTGCGTGGGGTTAGGAGTGTTATGTTCTGCTGTATCTTCATGTTGGCCTCTAAACGTATCAACCTCAAATCTCCTGGTTTTATAAGACGGCGCTCTCATGACATGTTTTGTCCGCTGGTGGGAGTGTGCTAACCTGTGTGTGTGTGTGTGTGTGTGTGACTCACTTTAAAAAGTTGTTGGGTTTTAAACAGTCTGTGTTACACATGCATGTATCTATACTGTATGTGATGCAGTAACACGGGGTCTTGCCTCCTCCCTTGTGTTTTCCGCCATATATTCATTAACTCACTGACTCGCGGCTTCGCTTACAAGAGACGCTGAATGTTCAGATCTATGTGTCCCCTCCTCAGATGTCCTCCTTGTCAAGCTTGTTGCTTTGGTACAGTACAGAGTCACGTGACCATCTTTGCTTTACTGACTAGCATTTAGCTGAGAGGCTGAATGCATGCTGAGTCTGACCTGCTCGTCTTTGCCCCTGGCAGCGCTCCTTTATTTTTTCTCCTTTCCTTGTTTTTCCAATATGACTTGACCTTGACAGAGAGGTATAGAGGCAGCAGAGGATCACGTATTCCCTGACCACCCCCTTCAGATAGGCCGCTCAGATGATAAACTGCACTGCCCGGTGACATTCATCTTTACCACCTCCTCTTCTCATTACACTTCTGCCTTCACCTTCTTTCTCTTTGTTTCAGTGTACTCTTGAAGGAAGCAAAAATCTCGATGAAAGATAAAAAATGTGTTCAGATGCTGATGGTGAAGGACTCAGTTAGGCCTCCTCTGAATATGCGTAGGTTTACCTGTACACATTTATTTTTCCTGCAGAAGTTGGGCAGCAGAACCGGATGTGGCATGACGATGTGCTCTCAGTTAATCCACACATCGTATTGGGTTTGGAAGCGGTGCACAGGCACAGTTGTGTCTCTTAGGTGTTTGTTTTTAAATGTCAGCACGACTGACGATTCTATTGGGAGATCATTACAGGCCTCACTAACCTAAATGAGCTTGATTCTAACCAGACAGCTGAATGGTGCTGTTGATTGGCAGAACTGATATGTTTTCTTGTAGTGACTTTTACGTTGTGAAACCGCTGATTTGATTGATAAGAAGATATCTGCTTTGAGGTTTGGTCTTTCACTCACACCTCTCTGTTTGAACTTTTTGTGTGAATTCTCACTGTGTCATAGAATCTGTATTAATAATGAGGCTGATTACATTAGTTACAACACTGGAGCGCCTCAATGCTCTGGTGCATCTTAATCAAATGTACATAAGAAGCTGCTCGTTTGCATGTCTGGACCAGTCGGCCATGCAAATAATGACATTATCAATATACTGGAAATCCTGTTGGTTTGTGTTGCAAAACCTCAGCAAAAACCAAAACAATTTGTGCATTTGCTAAATCTTTATCTGAGAAAGAAAAGTTGGCGTTCAGCAGCTGTACACCAGCAGTGGTTAATGACCGACTACTGTGTGGGAGTACAGTAGTAAATCTGTCAGCCCGGTGGTTAACGCCTGGCGTTCAGTCATGATACGAGTGTTGCTCTTTAAAATATAACATCAACCTCTTTTCTATAGAAATACACGGGGGTTGATGGGAGGCATAACACAACTTTGTAAGGCTGTACATCTTTTTATACTGTTTCTTATCCTCGAGAAACCATATCTGTACGAACGACTCAGATTTAACCGCTGCACACAACCTTTGCTTGTTCGATCGTGTTTAAGAATAGCTACTTTGAAATTACAGAAGATACTCAGTCTGAGTTTCTTCTGAGCTGTGTGTGTGTGTGTGTGTGTGTGTGTGTGTGTGGTATCGTTAATATATGACCTTGAGGCTAAGGGTTTGAGTGTCATCATCTCTGAGATGGCTACATGAGCTGTAGGTGTTTGGAGGTCGACATAGAAAAACTTTCTAATCCAAGAACTCAATGAAACCAAACAGCTGAATGTTGGAGACCTCCGGCTTTTCAGACCCGCTGACACTCCTGTCACCTGTGGTTCCTCACCCATTAATTGAAGAAGGCCGGATTCCTATTGCTGAGGAAATGCTAGTGAAATATTTAATGCAAGTACTAGGACATTACCTCAGGTTCAGGACACATGAGAGAATAATAAAATATTTGCAAATGTTCCGAGGTGTAGATTTTTAAAATATGAGAACCTTTAGCTGTACTGACAATAACAACATAAAACTTGTGTTTAATGTTATCTACCATCTTTAGATTGATCTTCCTTCTCGCCATCAGAAACAAGTTGTTCAACACAGATGTCCTTTAAAACATGCAGCATCAAGAGTAGTACAGCTGAGTTATTAACAGCACAGCACGTGTGACAGGTGTTATTACCCAACAGAAATGATTCTCTCCTGCTTTGCACCTTCTGCCGACACAGTGGCTAAGACACTGAGAAAAGTGAGGAAGCACCACCACTAAAAAGCTGCTGCTCACTCCTAATTAAAACGGAGTCGGGAGGCTCAGAGAACAAACGGGATCCTGCACAGAACTTTGTCTTCAGAAGCGCAATCAAATCAGCAAAATAAAAAGAAGACATTTCCATTTTCTCATCTACTTTAATGACAGGTTCCCAACGCCTCAGGACAAACAAGAGCGCAGTAATGAGAAAAACAATAGGATGGCGTGCTAGACAACAAAATGTGATGGGAACACAGGATTCCCCGCCATTGTTTTATACCCGCTTTAATGATGAAGTTGATTAATTGGTTGCTGTAGTTGTAAAACAGTTCTAGCAGCACTTTCTGTTTGCAATGCTCCAGGGAAAAGCAGCTTAAAACTTTTTCTGAACATCTTCAGAATGGCTATACCGGCGTGTTTTCGACAGCTGTGTCCCGAAGCAGTTGGAATGTCCCCGAAAAAATGTCCCCCTGCATGACTTCGCTCTTCGCTGCATCATCTGCTCCTTAAATTATCCAACTGTCTGAGATCATTAGGTGTATTTCTGGTTTGCATAGCGGAGATCGCAACTGGCTTTACGCTTTCCTGAGGCCTGTGCCTTTGAACCAGCTTTGAGGAAAGCATAGTTTCAGGGTGAGCCAGATTGCTGCTTTATTATCGAAACATACAGCTTTCTGAAGGAATTTGGAGGCATGTGGGACGTTCGTTGTGATTTTGTTGACATTCAAACTTAGGGTCACTCGCATAGGTCGTCACTTTGTTTGTACCTTGTTGGACAGATATAAGTCAAAGTCGGACGTGGCGTGAGAAGAACTGTTTCAGAGAGTTAGAAATGGAAGGCATGGATTGTCTGTTACTACAGAAGTAAACCTGGCAGTCTGGTGGTTAATGATTAATATTCAACTCATGATGGGAGTGTCCTTTAAAATCAACTTCCATATTCTAGAGAGAAACCTGATTACTGGCGGAAGTCCTAATGGAACTTTGTGTAGTTCATCTTTTTGAAGCTTTTACTTCTGTATCTGTATGTAGTTTAATCCCGATGCAGTAGTGTCTACTCATGAAACATCTTTACCAACAGTGCTGTGTGCTGCTGATGTATTAATTTGTATCAGCAATGAATGAAAGATGTGATGCGTCTGTTGTTTCTAATGCAGAATTGAACTAAACAACTTCCGGACAAGCAGAGTGAATACAGAATACCAACACGGCACCACAAACAAGCATTCGACTCGTGCTGAATACGCTTGAATACGAGTACACACAGCTCTAGATTGTAGAGGGAGATTGTACAGTATCATATAAACGTGCTGTTGGGGTTGAGCAGTCAACAAACAGATGTGTATGGTACAAATTGAACCTGCAGAGCACTCGGGCCACTTTCCACACACAAACACCAGGCATGTGTCACAGAATGATGGATTGTGGCTTTAGGAAACTTTCAATAATTGTTAAATTCTCCTCCCCCACTTCGTTATTACACCCCCTTTGTACTTTGTTTAAGGGAAACTGTGGCCTTGAGCAAATCGTCAAGTGTGGCCTGTTTGTCTACTTTGCATTTCTATCTCATTTGGCTCATCGCTGCCGCTTGTGTGAAAGATCTGACTGTTCATTTGCTGAATATTAAAGCCATCTGTTGGTGTTAGCTTCCTCTTCAGGACATCCCCCTGATGCGTTGTGTGTTTTGCCATTCATTACAGAGCACGTGAAACACCCCAACAGTCCAATTAGATTACTGCCACAGAGTGACAAGACAATGTGCTCACACACGTCGGATAGTTGAGCAGCAGAGGGTTTTGATGTGTTCACCCATGCACGAGGAAAGTTGTGCACGTATGCAAATGTACGTGCACGTGCCATCTGTAAATCCCAGCCCAGTTAACAAGTTGTTACATTTTAACCCCTTGCTTGCACTCTTATCTAGTTCGTTTTGCAGTAATTCTTTAACTCGAACTTCCTCAAAGTAAAAAAAGGTGTAAATATAGGATTTTCCTTAACAGCCACGCCTCGGATGTTCTTTAGCAAACAGGCTGTTTTAACAGAATTCTGAGTCACATTTGCCAAAGAGTCTTCCCACAGCCATCTGCATACGTTGCCAGATAGTGATGGATAGTTTCCAGCGTGAAAGCAAACACGGTGATTGGTTGCTGCTGGTGAAAGGAGGGGAAGTGCGAGCAGGCTGATCATTGCGATGTTAGACTGAGAAATTGATCAGACTCCGGGCCGGCGGCTCGAGCTCGGAGTTTAATGAATAATTTAAATCTGGATGATGACTCAGCGCTGGTGTGTTTGCCCGTCTCGAAAAATATACAGTAAAATCCAATATAGTTTGTTTTGTTTAAAGGGTGAAGCATACTCCTAGTATCAAAATCCATCCATTAATGTTGTACTGTGATACTACTGTAGAACTCCAACTCCCACCAAGCATATGGAGGCAGAATTGTAGACACTAGGTTTTGCAACTTCCCTACATTGGCCCTCTACTTGTATCAGTATCTGACCACAGCAAGTGTTTGCTTAAATAGAAACGACTTTGTTCATTCTTCATTCTGACAACCGGATGTTTTCATCATCCTGCAACACTGTTATTTATCTTCCTCGGGCCAGATGCCGGAGGAATTTGTCTGCATTTAAATATTCCTATGTGTCGCGTCGAAATATAAATCACCAGCTTGCATAATGTCTGCTTACGGTCATCAGCCAAAGAAACTTGCCCAATGCTGTCAGAAACGTTTGAAGCAGAGAGGAAATTCATTAACGACTGAAAACATCAGTCTGACAGTTTTTGGGCGATGATATTTTTTTAATGGTGATGTCTGCCTGGAGGTTTTCTGGGAATAAAATAATTCTGGCATCAGACATCGGTGCGGAAAGTATTAGATGATTGACAGAAAGCTTATTTCACTGTGAACAGACTAATATTCGGGTTTCACACTGTTTGAAGAAGTCATTTTAGGCTCTGGGTGCGTTTCTGACTTTTTATAGTCAACGTGGTTTTTCATCTGACTGATCAATCAAACACATCAGTCATTGAGGAAAAAAAATCAGCAACACTTGCTTGTTAATGCTCTGATGTATCTGTACCGACCCCTCCTTTCTAATAAGAAGCCCCATTTATTCTATTATGAACTATGAATTATGGAGTTCACACAGTGCATGTGACAAAGTGATTGCCCTGGTTTAATGCTAGGAGCTTTTAGTCCCTACTTGCCAATCTTGTCCCCCAGCTAGACCAGAGCCACTAATGGATGTGCGGAGAGAACACACTTGTCGGTCCACTGGCCCGGCTTCTAATGTAATGCTAAAATAATCAGCAATGCAGAGGTGGTGGGGGAGGGGTGGTTGTTTGTTTCTGGTTGAAGGGGTTGCGGAGGGTTGTCGTGCCGAGTCGTGGGTTTGGAATCGAGGAGGGATGACCCCCCCACCCCACCCCCACCCCCATCCCACCCGCGCCACCAAAGGGACTGACCCAGCTAAGAGGAAGTGATGTAACCCCTCTGGGACGAGCACCAACAAACTGCTGCTCATCAAAAGGAATGTGGAAGCAAATTGGCGGCTGTTGTTTTGTTTAGTGAAAACAGGGTGAGGTGCAGTTTTCAGATGGTCCAATAATAATATAGCAGAGGCAAGACGAGGGGGTGGGGGAGGTTGTAGGCCATTTGGAATATTCTTGTAACCTCCGATGACTCTTGGCGTCCAGGAAGAATAAAATAAATAAATAAGACCCAGGCTCCTTTCACTTACAGATGTTGTATTAGAGGTGAAGACAGATTCACATGCTCTTTGTGCTTAGGTTTTGTATCGATTGTACTGTATTGGTCATCAAGAGTTTCGCTGCTACAGATGTTTTGTTGCATGAGCATACAGGAAGTCCAGAGAGAGCCGGGCTATTTATGGGTCAGGAAGGTCTTTCCCTTCTCTGTGCAAGTCTCCAGTCCACCAAACAGTCAAAGGAAGCCCCACAAACGACTCCATGTCTAGGCCTGTAACTATTTTAGCAGGTTAGATGCTGCTAGCATGCTAGAGTGATGCTTTTAAAAGTTTTCACAGCTTCATGGGTCTTTGGGAAAACCCCATCCTCAGCTGAGGTCACCAGAGGATTTATTTTTGTGATGGCGCTGTTACTAGCTGCTCTAAGACTCGTCACGCTTTTATGAGTGATAACTAACTTTGCACTGGAGCACGTGAGGGGGGGTCTTTATTCAAGCAATATTTATTTATCCACAGTGATGAGATCAGAGAGGCCACACTGGCAGTGGTGTCTGTTTTAAATTGAGGTTAGCACATAGGCAGCCACGCCTGGAGAGGACTGCTCCCACTACCGTAGGCATCACCGTGACAACAGCTCCCATCGTGCTTTACAATTAGCATTCAGTCCCTCACAGATTAACAACATCATGTTCTGTGGACTGCAGAGACCCTGTGGGAACAAAGTGCCAGAAAGATAGATGGACACAATGGAAATGCACACCGGGTGTGAATTATTTTCCTTCAGGACATTTTAGATGATGTGTGTTTTATTCCGTATTAATGACACCTGGGCCTGTTAACCAAAACAAGTGGAAACGGTTTGAACCACATTGTCCTTTATTGAACCATTTGCTCTGCTTTACTGATCTGCTTTATTGTGCAAACAAATACGCATACAACCCAATAGTAATACACACGCACTACATCATTTGCACATGTGTGTCTAAAGTTATAAATGCCCCAGTGGCAACACCTGCCTCCGGCTATAACGGATGCAATTTACATAGTAGTCTGGATAAGCGAGTAGTGTCATTAGAAAGATGGATTGTTGTGGAGCGGACAGGGATTTATCTCAAAGCCAAAGTCCTGTGTGAACAGTGTTTCTTTCTGATCGTAGCATTTACATTCATTCACTTTGATTCTCGGTGTTTTGCATATGGTTCTTTATCCTGGGTGTAACCTCTCCTGCTCTATCATGCCGGGGCTCTCCGCCCTTCCTCCAGCAGATAGAAAAAGATGCCATTATCACAGCTCTCCACAGCACCTCTGAGACTCCATCATCCTCATATCTTCCACCTCATATGCGCCTTGCACGGTCCCTGTGTGGTGCTGCTGCCAGGCTCTTTGCATCTTTAAGATCCTCTGTGTGCGTGTGCGTGTGCGTTTGTGTGTGTGTGAGGGGTTATCACTTTAATGCTTATCGAGTCATTTGCATTATCTGGGCACAGTGACTACATTGTGTTGGATTTGCTGATGGCTGTTAGTGAGATGTTGCTGTTGTTCCACCACACGGATGGATGCAGTGCAGAGGGCAGAGGAGTAGGAGGAGGGACAGGGAAAGGCCAAACCACTGTCATGGATCAAAGATCAAAGATTGTCTATGTGATGATGGAGAAGCAGTTAAAGCAAACAGGCGCAGGGAAATTCAGGGAGCAGCTTTGCCTTGCCTGGAGCTTTGAGACAATGTGTGTGTGTGTGTGTGTGTGTGTGTGTGTGTGGGGGGGGGGTCTTTGGATGCTGCCACAGCTAACTTGGCTTTATTTTTTTGTCCAAATCACATTCGCAAAGGCTGAATGATCAGTTTTAAAGCCAGCTAATGGTTAATGCCTGTTCTTGAACCACTTTATTCATCCGTTTTTATTTAGTAACGTTACCACCCCCACAAAAAAGGATTTAAAACTACGTGCTGTTTATCCTCAGCCATTTAATAATGTTGACTTGGGCCTGAATTGGTAGCTGACGCTGATCCACCACCTCGTCAATATGCACTGATAACAGTGAAAGCAGCTCTAGGGTTAGATCTATTTCTATTGATCAGCAGGTTGAATAGAGACGCGGGCGCTTCAGCCGGGAAGATGCACTACAATGAGAAACCGATGACAGTCTCTGTAGCACTCAACATCTTGTTAGACCGCGGGTGAGCTGGGGCTGAATTTCCAATAACTGGCTAGGTTATAAAAAAGGTGTTTTTTCAACACATTGTTCCTTTGGAAATAATTAGAAAGTATTGCCTTTAATGCTAAAATCATGAGGTGACAGGAAAGGAATCTGTCGATACTGACGACATTTTGAGCTCAAATTATTAGTCGTATGCGACACTTTTTAAATATTCTTTAGTAGAAATATGTTCCTGTACTGATCCAGAGAAGTGTGAATATTTGTGGGGTTTATTGGTGGGAAACAAGAAACCACGATCAGTGTCTCTTCTGGTGGTTTTGTTGTTTTTTTGACAAAACAACAGTTGATAAAATAATTTGCAGTTTAATTCATATTGAAAAAAATGATCTGCGAAACAAATGTGATGATTTGCTGTCAAAGTGTTGGTAAATTACAGTTTTGGGAGTTTAGAGTGTCACAAAACAAAGCCGTGTGAAGACGTAATGATAAGCGGTAGTATAACTAACAAAGGGCTTGTTTAAAATATCATTAGAAATCGACAAGGCGAGTTAATTTTATTTATACAGGCCTGGAAAAAGAAGGGTTTTACACTCTTCTACACATTGTTCTCCTCTCTCCCTCGTCTTTACTTGTTTCTTTTGTTTGAGAGTGTCACAATAACCACTTGTGTTCCAAGACGTCAAAGCATCGCAGTCTCACACACTTTCCCCCCGTTTCCTGGAAAGAGGTGGCACGGATGTTACCCGATGTACTGAATTATTCTACATGTCATTGCTATTCACACCCATCTGCCCTGTCTGTGATTCTGTGGCCAGATGAGACCTGCATGCTGTCTAAAGGCAAAGGCATAAATATATTTTTTGGAAAAGCTGTGTGGATTATACATTGTGTACATGGTACGTTGGTGGGGAGAGGAAAGAGTGAGGGAATTTGACCAGCAAACAGCCTCAAACACATGACATGATGGAAAACAAACTTGATATTTTGACAAATTTGATCCAGTAAAGGAAGTCGGATATTTTCTGTTAGAAGAGAACCTGATACGCGTGCAACCTTGAGGTTGTGTTAAAGTAACGCTGTGTGCACAGGAGTGTCAAAAACTCAACAAGACAAGAACCAGAACATGTGTCTGCAGAGTTGTTGCACCTCTATGAAATGATGATGAAAATTGAACATACTGATCACGTCGGCATACATTTGTGAGCTTTTCTGCTTCAGAAAGTTTTAGGTTCAGTTTCACGCTCATCAGCTTGAGCTGTATTCACTGAACCAGCCATAAAATCTTATCTTATCTGCAGATTCACTTTGATAACTCTCTCATCACCCTCCCCTTTATTAAAAGTAGACAGGGGAATTTAGGTGGAAAGTACAAGCACTTGACAAACTACCAGCGGAGACTGAAAGGCCATACAAGCTTTGGTGAAGCGAGATGCACTTATGTCTGACCAGCCTGCCTTATGTTCCCGGCAGCAGTCTTTTTTTGGTTTTTGCCTCTGACGTACTGTAGGACAGAGGCAGTCCAGCTGACTGCTAGAGAAAGATGCAAAGACACACGGAAAGAGGGAAGTCACGGCAGTGCACACAGCAATTTAAATTTTAATTACCTAGATTTATCTTCCCCATACAGTGTGACGGGCTGATAACTAGGGTTGATAGCACAGAGCCTGTTTGTTAAAGCTTGGCAACATCCGGATAACTGGGCAGGAGCCACAAGAAAGAGCAGATTGGATTTAGTGCAACATTTCCTAACCTCTGACAAATGCCCACATTCACACTACAATGCACAGTTCAGCCGCGACTTAGCCAAGTGCTCGGTGCCTAAAGCCTGGCAAATTGGCCGATTTCACTCTGACTGTGACACATCATGTGAACTCAAGAACACTTTGCATCACTACAACACTCGTATAGCTGGAAGAGGTGTGTCGGGATAATGTAGTGAAATGATAATCTGCAGCAAAAAAAACAAAAGATTTAAAAACGTAACCGGGAACGGTCACATTAATATGATAGTACAGTTATGCTGTGAGCCTGTGGTACATGCTGCTACCATAGCACGTATCTCTTTGACTTTGTGCTTGCTCCTCTTGGTGTTTTCCCATTTTTATATAAATAATTTTATTGTTTCCTGTAACAATCACACTGTGTTTGTTCTTCTCCTCTGTGAGATCGCTAACATCCTGTATCTGTCAGGTTAATGTCCAAACCAGCTGCCTTTGACCTACATCACCTCAGATGACACACGATTCAAGAGGAAAATGTGGCATATTAGCTTTCTTAAAGCCATGAAGCTGATAATTCAGCGATCCTTTACTGAAGCCCTGAGGGCTGATGGATGCTCATGCTGGTGCAGATCCAGTCTAAAGCGAAGAGCACATTTCCACCGAGTACAGGGAACAGGAGGGCCGCAGCTTGTCATAGAGCACAAGCTTCCTTATTTAGACCTCCTCCCCACTTGTACTCCTCTGCCTCTTTGACGCCGTCTTTCTCTTCCGTCTCCTTCATCCATCTTTCCTTATCATCCTCCAGCCCCTTCTGCAAGTGCATGCGTCACTGATTTTTCCACATCTCTCACCGTACTGTGAATCTCTCAATGTTGGTCACATTTTATAAGTCGGTGCTTGACCCCCCCCCCCCCCCCACGACCTCTTTCTTGCTGTCTTTTAATGCTCTATTATTTTCAACAGCCGTTGAGATCCATTTTTTAGGCAAACTCACAAGAACAAATGCAATGAAAGTGTAATTGAATAATTTTCTTATTGGGCACAGCAGCATAATGTGTAATTTCCTCAGTAAACACTGTGCCACCATGCTGTTTTGTAATATGCTCGCACTCCACAGCCATTGTGCCCTGGAGTTGTGTCTCAGATTGCGCAATATGAAACAACATCCCAAGTGGACGATAGTGAATATGAATATGAACAATTGCATCTTTTGTTTTTTTCCCTCCTGCCAATATTCCAGCAATTAAAACCATAGAAATGTAGTTAATTAACAAAACCGATTAGTCTGGTTTTGAAAGTGCAGTGAACCTTATTTGTGCTCGGAAAAAAAGTCTACTTCATCAATTATGTTATATTTTGTTCCCGTGCTTCTGAGGCAGAAGGAGTGAAGATGGGGGGACTGCGGTTCGTGGAGATGACAGCTGCATGAGCTCGGCTGGTGATTGAGGGTTCATCAGGTAGTTAATTTGCTGGTGAGCGTCTTGACTCCTGTGAGTGATGGCATTTGGCTGATAGCGCAGCACTGAGTGGAATAACTACCGCGGCTGCTTTGGAGAAAACTTGTTATGTGGCTGTCACTAGATGGATAGACCTAATTTGTAATTAGCATCTGCATAGAAACAAAAAAAAACATGGAATCGCTAGTTTCTGTACAGTGAGTTTATGAAAAAGAACTCAAAGTTTTGCAGGATAAACTTTCAGCATGAATCCATAGGAAACATTTTGATATAATCATCAAACTCTATTATCCCTAATATCCGCTTACACACAGTATCCACTTAAATCGTTCTTACGAGATTCTGCGTTTGTGTGACCTAAGGAGAGAGGACGCGTAACAGAGGGTTCAGTGTCTCACTTCCTGTTGCGTGACGGATGGACGGACAGTAGTACACGTCTAATTATCATTAGCCTCCTGGAGAGGAAAGCTCGTTGTAATGGGGGCTTTTATTACTGTAAAGCTTTCGTTAGCAAATAGCTGCCCTCCTGCTGTTTTGTTAAGCCAGCGTGGAGATGACCGTTTGTCTTTTACAGAAGTCAAAGAACAAGCCGTGCAGTTTTATTACAGCCCGTTACGTCTGTTTGCTGCTCGTATGTTTTTATTAAAGCCACATCATTCTGACACTGAGAATAAAGACGGGTTCTTTTCAGTCTCGCTCCTCTAGCGTGAGCATGATGCGTGACATCCCGATGCCGTCCCAGGAAGAATGTTGTTAGCTACAAGCTAACGGAGTTCAAAGCCATGGCTGCCGGTGATGGTGTGCTAACAGGACGGCTTGAAAGCAATGTAATTTCAACTGCAAAAGGAAGAAAAATTGGCTTTTCTTTGCCAGGTATTGGATGTGTCAGAGAAGTCGAGTGCGAAACATGCTCGGAGCTACACACATTCTCTCGGCACATTCTTTATAAATAGCTTTTTTTTGTACAGTGTCGTGCATGTAGTCTTCTTTCGTGTAGAAACCAAAGCTACATCTGGCCCGTGGCTCATCTGTGTTATTCCAAAGACTATCAAAGGGAGGAGACAGAAAATATCTTCTATTTTTTTTTGCATCATCCACCTGAGAAGACAGTTTGTGTTTCCCACTCCTTTAGTGAGAGAAGTGTCAAGGTACAATACTGTTACTGTAACAGTGAGTTGAGGTACTTTTCTCTGATGCAGCATCTAAAATGTACATTGCTCAACATTTGCACCTTCCTCCGCCCTGTGTAGCTTTTCTACTCGACTTTATTTCACACTGATACAAATATCATCATTTGCACTTCAGCTCCGCTTATAGAGGTGAACCTGACCAGTAATTTACCTCAGTGTTTGCTCCGTTAACTATCACAGTGAGAACTATAAACCCAGCCCTGTGTTCAGCTCGCCAGCTCAGCTCACCTGAGTATACATGTGCCTGCTATATCGACCGCTCTATTGAGTCAGAGTGGATTTGCCTTGGGGCGGGGGGCTGCGTCCGCCCCGTGTATGCAGAGAGGATAAGTTTGTGTAAGTGTAGTGTGTAACTGTATCTAGATAGCATCTGTGGTTTATTCCCCTGTATGTGTTTACTTACTCAGCATGATAACTTCTTTGATAAAGTGAAACGGACTGTTCGTCTGTCGCGATATCGCACTCCGATCAGAACGGACGCGGTCGCGGACCTGCGTGCCTCTGCGCACTTTCGCCAAAGTCAGACAAAACACAGACATTCAAAGCGGTGATTCCAGATAATGCTGAATATTTAGGCAGCCAGCCAAGGAAAATAATCAGCTTTACAAGTATAATGTTAGTTTGATTAAAACAAGATACTGTGATTCATGAAGCCAATATAAAAAAAAGGACATGTGTATAATACAGTTTGGCAACAGCAGCGGTTTCTACCTGTTTGTATAATCCTAATTTGCAGTAGTAAATGTTTAATTGAAAACAAAATGCTAGCTGCAAACAAAACACAATATTTACTCCTGGCATCATAATTAATGTTTTTATGTGTATGTTTCAGAAAACACACGCTTTGGTTCAGTTTGTAGAAGGACCGGGCGATTATGGCCAGAAATATTATCGTTTTCATACAGTACATTTATATAGTGATATCATTAATTATTGATGAATGCATTTATTACTGGGGGGACAGACATGGTGGCATGATTCCCCTGAATCCACTCACATTAGCTCATTTTGACCTTTGCTATGATGTTTTTAGTATTTTGTGTTGATCCAGGTCCAAAGCATTTAATGATGGATAATTTTTTTTTAATAGATTGTATATCCCTACAATCAGTGGGATGCAGTGTACACATCTTAGTTTCCAGTGTCAATATTACTGTGCTTCTTTAGCCTGTCCATTTATCTTGCTTCCTCTCCAGCACAATTCCCTAATAACAGAAACAAGGGTACCGTGTTAGCTCACACAGAATCCAATAGTGAAGCAATCTAAAAGAGAAATTCCACAGATTTCTGTGCTGCTGTTTTTTCACACGAGGGCTGAGCAGATAAAATGCTGTTGTAAAGAAGAAGTACGGTACTATCAGATCAAATGAGGCACGGTTTTATTTTGAAAAACCTCTAAGCCGAGAGGGAGATTGTATTTGTGATTAGTCAGGATACTACTGAATGACACCGCCACATATTTATATTGCTCAAATAAAAACCTACAGAATTAGTCATAGAAAGATTAGAAGGGAACGCGCTTTGTCACTGAGTAAATTAAATAATTAGATTCAATTATTTGTGCTATTGTAACCTTGTATTACCAAATATTTTTATGTCACCCTTGAGATTAGAATTTCTGCTAAATTGTCCAGCCCTAGTTAGAACGGGTGGACTTCTCCAGACACATCTCCAGAAAAGCTTAACCAAGCTTTCTCTCTTGCGTGTCAAAGAAGGTGTCTAGATAATACAGCTCAAATGTAGCTCGCTTGCTTCTTGTTATGCGTGTGCTGCGACGCTGACCTGGGGAATGATGTTTGATTCATCACATGCATTGTATACTCTGCTAGGTATGTTTTTCTTGTCTGTTGGGATAAATGATAAAAGAAAAAAGACTGACCATCCTGATATTACTCCCACCATGCTTGCGTTGTTGTGTCTGCACTGATCAAATATTCCATTACTCCGTCAGCCTCCCTGCATGTAATAGAGTGGACCAGATCCATGTCCAAATAGCATTAGACTCTCAACACTCCCACACACTCGCAACAGTATCCAAATAATTACCTCTCTCCACATCTGCTTGCAGCAGCCAGCACGAGTCTTGGCGTGGTCCTGTGACACCCAACGTGTACACAGGGCTGATGGATATGATTGTTCCATTGTGGTTTGTTCGCACGACGCCAGCATCTATTTGTCAAAGCGTGAACGTCCGTGTTTCTTTGCATTCTTACGATCGTGTGTTGTGCTGCTTTATTTTGTCAAAAATGAGGAAGATTTGGGGATTTTGTTTGGCAGGAAGCTGCCGGAACAAATCTAAGGTGCGATTGTTGTGTACGTACGCGTGCGTGTGTGTGTGTGGGGGGGGATGCTGCACGTAATGATGTGATGTTTTGTTGATCTTCAGAAAGAAATCCTCAGGCACCTCTGCTCAAGGGTTCAGAGGTTAGTCATTTTTAGCTGTGCTCATTATTATGACTTATTTTTTTTTGGTGGAAATAAATATAGTGTGGGGGAGCAAATGTCAGGTTTGTAAAATGGCGCAGTGTGTGTGGAGTGTTTATCTGATTAGTGCTGCATCCTAAACACTGATGATTCATCCTAAACACAGATGAAGCCCTCTGGTCACGATTCATTTTGTCAGCTGACTCGTTAGACTTCTGCTAACTGTGTCCTTGCACAGGGAGTAACCTCAGATGATGGCATGACGGGCTATACAGAATATAAATAGAAAAAAAAAGCACTATACGTGGCCTCTGGTGGAAATGAAGCTACCCAACAGCAGTAACAGCCCACCCGGGATCACGAGCACGTGATGCTTCATTTCTTATACAATAATTATATATCACATTCTCAGGAGTGAGGATCTAGTGTCTTTGCTTTTTAATTATCGAATAGATCAATGCCTGAATACGAGTAACCGTTAAGATACAATGCTGTAGAAAATGGTCACGACTGGCTCCAGCAGTAGAATGCAGCTCCCACATTAATATGCGAGTAATCATAGATGTTATTGATGCAGTACTTTCACTTCACGACCTTTCGTAGTGGTATGTATTTCCTCCAACACTGTTGCTGTGCAGCGTATTTGCATCTGTTTAACCTTTACACTCATAGTTGTATTAGTCAAACTGAGCTTCCCTGATCATACAGCATTTCATTATTAGTTGTTGCTACATACCAGAGTTGTATCGCACAATCTTTTTAGTCCGCTCAGGTATTTCCTCCTCTGCAACTCATATGTTGGTTTTCATTGTGCTATTGTTAGGCAATAGTGTTCCTCCATGAAATTGATGTTTTGGTTTGAGGTGTAAATTTAGGCTGCAGATCTATTTAGACTAGTCTTCTTACTTTTGGTCTGCATGTGCACTCTGACTCGTGTGTGTGTGTGTGTGTGTGTGTGTGATTCACTCTGGGGTCGACCTCTGTCCAGTGATTTACTGTATGTGACGATATCTTCTGGTTTTACAGTTTATAAACATGACTTCTTCTACTGCCTGTTTTCTCCCCCTAATGAGGAGGCGTGGAATGGGAGAAGGTGACGTCATGTCGCACGCTTGTTTGATTAGTTCAAAATGGGGGAATTCACTCCACTCCCTTTGGTCCCCTCAGAGACAAACACTGATTTCTCTCTTCCTGCTCCACCTCTGCTCTTGGGTTCACTTTCATCTATCCATCCATCTAACCCTATTTCTGCTCACTCCCTCCTCTCTGACTCAGACACATCATCCTTTAGCAGTGTCTGACGGTAAACGCTGGCGCTCCGTAGCGGTTTTCAAAAAACTCAATACATGAGGAAATTCCCATATGGGTGTTACTTTTGATATCCTGATATGGAAAACCGCCGTAGAAGCCAGTAAGCCTGTAATTCAAGCCAACAAACACATGTTAGAAAAATACCCCAAGGACGCTCGTCATGATCGCTGATCTCGTGATTAATGCTCGTCCTTGAGGATGTCTTGTTTATGATATGATTTACAAAACTTACCGTGCGCTAGCTTGACTCTGCAGCGGGCCTGCGCGTTAATTAATTACACGTAGACTGATTGCAGTTGAGTTGATTGCTTCGCCTCGCTCTCAGCTTATAGGAAGAGCTTTATCATCGCTGTGCGGGGGTTGTAGCGGCGGCTTTATGGCGCCGCTCTTTACTGCTGCCAATTTCTTTTGGTCCTCAGGGAATGTTTACATCGCAGTAGAGAGACGGGTCTATCCTTAGTCTTGTTTGTCCATCCCTGCTTCCTTTTTGATTTCATTTCAGAAAATATCTTTGATTTATACGTGCACCTCTCACCTCCTAAATCCCTCAGGCAGGCTTGGATGATGAGTGCCTACAAGGAAAGTGAGGATACACAGATCAATAAAAGTTTGGGCAGCGAAATCCCAGTGAGTTCTTTGCTCTGCGCAGCCTCATCCTTTTGGAGTTGTTACCCTGAACTGCATATACTGACATCTTGAAGCAGCAAACTCCTCGGAGTAAGCATCTTTATAAATGATCAGGCTCTAATCTGCCTTAAAATAACAGCTATCCTTGTTTCCCTGGGTCACTGCACTCTCAGCTGCCACTTCCATATGAAGCTTTCAGCTGCTTAGTAGATGTTGCTCCCTCCAACCCACTCCTCGTTTTTTTTTTTTGCCATCTGCTTTGAAATTAATGGGTATGTTGGAAAGTAGGCTAAATCCAGAGTGACAGCTTTTTCTGCCTCCTGCTTTTGAAAGAGGTGCCGCAGGCGGCGTCCAACTGCATGAGAAGATGGAGAAGAGGAGAGCTGGTTTATCAAGCTGCTCCTGCCTCCCTCATTCTCTCACCTCTGCCCTCTGGGATGCTTCTGAAACCGCCGCTCTCAGCGCTGCTTAATCGTTCTTCTCTTTCCTAGTTGTCTGGTGTGATATTCTTACTCCTGAGTTACCTAATAATGTAGCATCCTAGTTAGGGGGGAGGTTTAATGAAGGTCCAGTCTCACAATAGTTGTTTCCTGGAGGAACTGGATTAACTGTAATTACTGACGGTCGTAGCAGATTCCTTCTGTTTGTCGACATTAATAACAAATGAGAAAGTGATGTTATATGATCATAAATCTGTTCTCTTAGCATCAAACATGCAGCCGACACATTGACTGAGAGAAAAAATTCAGATTCCTAATTTATTTTTAGAGATCGTGCTAAATGATTTATACCGTTTCCGATGATGCGCTGCCTGATGTTTAAGTAGCTGGCATATCTGTTGAATATCTGTAAAAAGAGATCAACACCGTACGTTTCTGGATTTCTCTAGACTGCTGCCATGTTGTGGATTTCAGACATCGTACGTGGGCTAAAACCTCCAATTATTGAACAGGCAGTGTCACATCTGATCGGCATAAGCAGCTACATATGGACACACACACACACACACGCGCGCGCACACACACACACGCACGCACGCACGCACGCACGCACGCACGCACGCACGCACGCACGCACACACACACACACACACTCACTCTCTTCTCTCACAGACGTCCATGCACACACTTGCACACACGATCTACAAATACTCTTTCAATGCTTGAGGCTCAGGGCTCTGATCTTTCCAAAGGTTTCCTCCTGTGGCCCATGTGCCAGACTGTCTGGAGAGCTGTGGAGGGGCTGGCGTCGCCTCGCCTGCTGGATGAAAAAAAGCCAGTAACATTTGCTTTCTGTGGCACAGCAACCAGCCTCTCCTCTCCTCCATTCCTCCCCCTCCCCGAACGCACCTCCCACCTCCCCTTCTGCCCTTCTAGAGGAGGATTACCAGCAGAAGCTGGACGTTTGATCGTGCCTTGCTCTTCACTGCTGCTGGATCTACCCGACAAGGCTTTTTGTTTTTCTGTTCCAGGCTGCTCTGTGTTTCTTACTCTGACTCTGCCATAAAGATAAACAGTTAGGCCTTTTTTTCCTGCCTTTAATTAGATTTTGGGGAGCACATAGGGCGGCTGGGTCACAGATACGTGAGAAGTTAATTCAGTTTCACCGTTACCAGTGCAGAGATGATCAGAGTGTTTGTGCTATTTTAAGACTTTCCTCAGGAAAACCGCAGAAGGAGCGATGTGAATGGATAAATGAGGATGACAGGTTTTATAACCAATAGTCTTGTATTTCATAAATAGACAAAACGCCACCTCACTGTTTTTTTTGTCCTTCTGCTCTACTGTGACAATGCCTGTATCCCTACAGTGATTAATTGAGAGAGACAGCGCCAACAAGCTTTCCGGTGTAATTTGCTGGGGAATTATAAACAGAAAGTATGCTCCCAGTACCTAATGTTGTTAAGAGAGGGCCAAAAAAAAGTTGTGACGGTGTAATGCATTGTGACAGAGGGCAGTATTCACTGACCTTCATCTGTCACGTCGAAGGGTAAGTATAGTTGTTGTAGACTGTTGAAATGATTCAATCGAGGGAAGCTATCCCAAAAAAAACACACTCCCTCAATATAGCATGTAATCACTGGGTCCCATCCAGGCTCCTAATTGTACTTCAGATTGCAGAGTATAATCGTATACATTCATAATAGACCATCAAGTTCATTCTATCATAAAAAGACTTTATCACAGCAAGTACAGCTAATAATACAATTAATAGAATCTGAATTGACTGAGTTAGTATAGTGCAGTCATGTAGGAACCACATGGCTGATGGTTCGATCCTGGTTCCCCTGATTAATTCTTTAAGGTTAGAATACGTTTGATTTGAAGCAGAAACCCAAAAAATATTAAGTTACGTTTTTGTAGTCGGTGCAAGCAGTGGTCACGTATGGTCCCGAGTTATTTTCCACTGAGTCTTAGTGTGATTTTCACGCTTATCTACAGCTGAATGCAAACGGTGCACTGATATTTACCATGTTCGAGGTTAGCTTTGTCACCATATACAAAAGTACACAGTGGAGCAAAATAACGTTCCTCCAGGGCCAAGGTGCTACGTGCAGCATACAGTCTCAACATGACATAATAGACTATGGACAGCCGACAAACAGGCAACATAAAAACAGGCAACATATAGACTGTCTGAATACTTTTGAGCCCATAAAACTGTGCTTTATATCATTTAACATTCATTCATTTTGAATGATTTTTAACCAATATATATGGGCTTAACTGTGGAGTCAGATTATATGACTAAGTCAGATCTGTACAGCACATTTACAGGTGGATAGCTTTCACTTTGGTTGAGTGCTTAATGGGAAGCTCACCACTGTCCAGTGCACCACTGGTTGGATGTAAACTGTATCTCACAACATCCACCCATCACTTCACTCAGTCTGTAAATTGGCCAATCGTTTTAGCATGTGCTGCAGCACAGCTACACAGTGATTTGAATGATTGTTTATCCAAGCTGTGGATATGATTAGAGCAGGTCTGAGCTCGGAGTCTCAGTTGGCCAATTAAGAGGCTGTTCTCCATGTTAATGGCATTAGTCACCTCGGAGATAATCACCGTCGTCAGAGCACAGATCTGCGTCTCCTCTGTGTACCTGACTGTCAGCCTTTTGTTTAAGGAGCTCACATTTAGCATCACGCAGGGCCAACACAGAACAAACGACATTGAACCAGACCTACTGTAACTGTTGCAAGATGCTGCATAGTCTTGTCAGAGGCTTCTGTATTGCGGTCCTTGTTGTGTAAACACAGTTACACAATTTACATGTCCAACTAATGATCCCAAACCCAAAATGCATTCAGTTATTCTAGAAGAAAAAACCCCTAATAACATGTTTGAAGCTACAAACAGATCCAGAACTGCTGTGTAAACATCAGTTTAAGCATTCATACTGTATACAAAATGGGCAACAGAGTCACCACTAGTTTCCAGGGTTTTTAGTGTTTGTACATGTCTCCAGCACCTCTGCATCTGTTATCACCTGCAATTCATCTAAATGGTCAAAGGAGAAACGATGACAGTAAATAATATGTCTGATTTATGGGACTAAGTGATCTGGAGAGTGCACAGATCGTCCGTATATTTGCTCATCAGAGAGCCATCTAAGCACGGGATCATTAAGACGCAGGATTCATCTGCATTTGATTGTGGTCGCAACTTTTTTTTCAGCGTAAGCAAAATCTGGTTTGGAGCCACAGGAGCATCAGTCATTTTAATGAAGCCATGTAATTTGAGTTGAAAGTGTTAAGTGAGAGCTAATGTTGTTGTAACTCTGCAGCGTCAAAACACGCACGTCTATTCAGATTTGAGCTCCTTGTTCGTTTCTCAGCCATGCGTGTACAGCATTAGCCCCGAGCTAGCGCAGCTCTGCCAAGGATTGTTTCGTCCCGTGAGACTGAGTGAGCTGTGAACGTGACCATGACCTGTACAAATATCTTTATCGAAGTCATGTTTTAACTTATCTGTAATATATGAGGGTTTGTTTTGTGTGGAAAGTAGAGAAAGGCAACACGTCTTGAGGGGCATCTAAATCACCACAATGAACTCTAAGTTACAAGAGAAAGTCACTTGGGGGGGAGATGGATGCCGTCTGCCTCTCCCTGGTCTGATGTCATAAATTACCTGACCATTGATCCGTGGGTGTCTGGGATTCTCGACGGACTTCCTGCTCACATTCATCAACCCTCCAGTCTGCAGCTAAGAGTTGGAAATGCCCCAAACCCGCTCTTCTCTCCTCTGCCTCTGCAGCATGGCCTGTTGCTTGGATACTACACAGATTCGTATTTACATGTAAAGTGGAGCGAACCTGGAGGAGTGCGCTGTGCACCAAGATGTTTTAGCATCTGAGGCATATGTTGGGTTTTACATGTCTGAATGCTTTTCAGACCTGCAGGAAGACAGTTTGCATTTATAAATCAGTTTGTGGTAGCCTCTCTCTTTTTTATTGTGTTGCCTTGAGGCTGGTTCCTTCAGTCTTGGAATGAAACCGCCACCAGGGCATCAAAGCAGATGATGATGGTATTTATTACAGACGACTGTGAAAATCAACTGCTTCAGCCCGAGAGAGCAAATGAAGATTGAGTGGGTCATGCAAGGGTGAATCCTCTCCTGCACAAACTTATCTCCTTGGTGTAAAGATTGTTACTGTTCCAAAGTGAATTCAAGACTAGAGAGTTCACAGGAGTGAATGTTTTAAATGTTTAATTATGTCTTTAAGTTGCAGTGCAATAATGAATTGGTAAGTAATGATTAGAATAATGTTCTGTACGACCGTCGCAGAAGCTGCATGTTTCCAGGTTTCTTTTTAGTTAGGTTCACGTCTTCTTTGATCCAGGGAACGACCTACGATGTGTCCATGGGATGAGTATGACGACATGTCACAGGGGTTCATCTAATTCTCTGCCTTGCCCTACATGCCATTAGCGTGTGTGCTTGTGTTTTGACCAGTAGCCAGTGTAAAGGTGAATGTGGACTTGATTTAATTATGTAGTCTCGCCTCTGCACTTGGTGCCACTTTCCCCCCTCAGAGTCGATGCTTTGAGCCGAGCTATCTTCTTTTGTAATGGAGATTAACCTCACTAAAATCATACTTAGCCCCTTTAACTTCATGTTTTAACATAAGCCACGCGGGTCTCGCTAACGAAGCAGTTCTGCTTCATCTGTTGAGGGTTGTGTGAGATTTAAAACATGTGGTCAATCCAGACCTGCTTACAGGCTTTTAAGGGCTAACGGGATAAGATTAACACATTTGCATACTATTGCGATACATTATTCATACAGCACACTCTTCTCTAATTTGCAGGAGCAGGGCCCTTCTCCTCACTGACTCTAACATCTGGGTGACCTGGAAAGGGGGCAGAAGAGCCTCAGAGCTCATTAATCCCCATGTGGGTGTCACCCTGCACATGCCAACGAAACATTTAACAACCAGACAAAAACTCAAAATTAAAATGTTTAATATTTCATTTGAAGCTCTTAAAAACATTTTTATATTTAGCCAATTCTGAAAATTTCTCTGGGGAGTAATTATTTGCATTCATCAGGGACTGACTTTAAATAAGGGGATTATGAAGATCAGGCAGAAACTGATATTTAAAGAATATCTGGATGAATTCATGTTTCACCTCTTAAATAGAACCGAAACAATTGAGCAGAGAGAAATCGCTCTGACAAAAGACGACGTGTGATTGTCGTTTGGAGGTTGTAGGTAAAACAAGACGCTGGAGTGTGTCCCATTTGGCACTGGCTAAGTGAAGAACTGGTAGACTAATCAATAATGGAAATAATGATGGGGTGCTAGGTGAAGTGAAACCAGTATTGCATCAGTGTTATTGACCCAAATGTCGTAAGTCTTGATTAAAATAGATTTCTGACTTCTGACCTTTGGGAATGAGTTGAATAAGTTGAGCTCTGCTGTGCGTGAACGCGTTGAGAGTGCTGTTCATTGAACATGCCTGTTTTTCAGAGAGAGTCGTTACCACTCAGGGCATCGTGAACGGCACATGCTCCACTTACTGAACGTGTGTGTGTGTGACGAGTTCTGAGCTGAATTCAGCCACAGATTTAAGGTAAAGCGTTTGCCTGCTCAGACAATGACTTGTAAAATGATTAGTTGTTAGCTGTTTATAGCTGTTCATCATATGTAAGCGGTGATTGAATAGAGACATACCAGTGTAGTATCATTAACATTTCCTAGTATTTGGACAAGGTTTCTTTGGAAAGATTAAGTGCTGATCACTGCCAGGCGTGAAATCTCTCCGTACCAGAAAGCAATCAACACCCTCAGCTGTGGCGTCATTAACCCAGCTCGAAGGTGACGGGATCCATCATCACCTATACCTGGCGTTTGTGTGTGCATGAGCAAGCGGCTTCTTCCCGTGATCCCTCTTACCTGCTGAGAGTTCCCTTCCCGTTGTTGTGAAGGTGTGGAGTGATTCACTGCCCTAATCACAACATGAGGGTATTTTGCGAGCTTGTGTTTGAATGAGCATCCGGACTGCCTCACATTTCCCAGACAAGCATTATCCTCCGTCAGTGACTGGCTGTCTGAGTATCTGAGCATCTCTCTGACTCACCTCTGGCTCCTCTCCTCAACATCACACGGCACCTCGCAACGTTGCAACTTAGGCGTGTTTACTTTCTCAGGGTTCTTGACCTGCAGTTGACTGCTGTCATCGCTGAAGATGAAAGTTGCCCCCCCCCCCACCTCCCTTCAGTCTGAAACGATTGGTAATCTGAGGTCGTCTGTAGTCATGCAGGTGTTGCAGATGTGCATCTACTTATAATAACGTCAATGCTCCTTTGTTTTGTTGATAGATATGAATAGATGAAAGCTAACAGCATATTCTCCAGGATATTTAAACAGTAATGAGCCTTGGCCCGGCACACGATGCTGTGTGTGGAGGACTGTCTGATGTGACCAACTTTCATCGTGTCTTTATCAGCGAGCGTGAGCACAATGAGACATTTAACATGCATCTCTGTGGTGAAAAGGCATTCACACGATCTGCCACCACGCTTTAAAGTGAGCTTTTGTTTTGTTAGTTTCACTTTTTTACCTGGTTTATTTCTGTGAATTGATCTCAGGCGAATGAAAGAGGAAGCCATTTCTGATCAAATCATTTCTTTCTTTCTGTCTCGAGCTTTTTCATCTTTTTCTACTTCTCCACCATGCGTTGTGTTCTGTCGGGGCGTTCCCCTCCTCTACCCCCTCTGACACCTTCAGCTTCAGTTTTGGAAAAATATCCCTGCCGTCTTTCTCCTCCTCCTCTCCTACCCTTCCTCAGTCATCTATAGGTTTTTTTTTCTGCATCATCCCTTTTTTTCTTTTTAAAATTAGCTTTTGTTCGGATTTATGGAGGAAACTCTAATTTGTATCACTTCAGATATGAGCATGTAGGAGTGTGTGCAGATAAGGGCCACCCTCCCTGAGGAATAATGCATTATTCTCTGTGTGATGTAGTGTGGTGATATGGTAGAAGGGCTTGTGAGGGATGTGACGGGTCTTTGTTACCTGGCTCTTTCTTCTTTCCTGCTCTTTTCCCTCTTGCTTCCTTCCCTCTCTGCACTCTATCCCCTTCCCCTCCCTCCTGACAACACATCTCCCTCTTTCAGAGTCGTGTTTGGATATGACTGAGAAGTCAAGTCACAGCTGTGGCTCCAGTGGAGCACACGAGCCACCTTGTTTAGCTGTAGTAAAGCTGCAACCACCTACAGTCGGTTCTTTCTGTATCTCCCCTTTTGTTTCCTCTTAGTTTTTTGTTCACGGTGAAGGTTGACTCTGATGAATTCTGCACATGCTGATTTACTTAAAAATTAACAAATGTAATAGCCGGTAAAAAGTGTGGAGAGAGCCACGAGTGATGAGTTGGCAAGCAACTTAAGATGACAACCTCTTAAGTGGTAACACACTCATTGCATGTCTGTTTGGTTTTCCGATGTCTGCATTTCCACCCGTGTCTAACTTTTTTTTTGTCACAGGTGGCGGCTGTTTCGTAGATTCCGTAGAATGTCGAAGAACAGGTGCACACAAACAGCACCTGTAAAAAGAACACCTGCACGCCATCATCCTCTGCAATCCACTTTTATTGCAATGTTTTAATCGTAAAAAACGATATGTAGAAGTTGGAACAGCAGTCAAAGGGTTCTGGAGGAACAAAACAGATTTAGTGATCCAAATTTGTTTTTGTTGCAATTCTAGTGAGAAAAAACAGGTTGATGCACTTTTTTTCTTACAGAGATAAAGGTCTTCGAAGCAGGAGGTCAACAAATGGTTATGCATGAAGACTATGCTGATTAAATTTCAAGTAATGAAAAGAGTTCATTAAAATCAAAATGAAAAACCTGTGGCGCGAGGAATAACGTTGCAGATTGACCAGTAACCAGTTAGTGTTTGACATTTTAAATTTACTAGTACACTTCACGTGTTTCTCTGAGATTAGTACACATGTGTAAAATACATGAGAAATTACCTCAGTGACGTAGTTCCACACAGATTGTGCTGCGAACAGTTTCGGCCTAGAGAGACGGCGGTGATCTGTTTATTCCCAGATGCCCTCGCACTCTCCACTCCACAAGAAATTGTGTCTTTTTTTTCTGTTCTCATCGAGATCCCAACAGATTTCCCTACCCACGTCCTGGATCTCTTATGGCCAAACATACATTAGAATGTCAGACACATCCTCTCCCTCCTGATCCTTATCTGCACAGCCTCTCTCTCTCTCCCTCTCTCTTTTGTCTCCAAACCACTCCAGCAAATGTTCATATCTGGGTTGGAAAAATAAGATTTTTTTGGATCTGCAGACATGATAACATTTGCTGCTCAACTGCAAATGTCACTTTGCCTAGCCAGCCAATCACATTTCTTTTCACTGGCCAGCTCTGCTCTCTTATGGGGTTCACACCCATGACACTGGGACCGAGCAGATGTGCACGCATGAATGAGAATGAGTAAGCAGGGCTCTCAGGTGTGGCCAGGAAAGGCCTGCTGAAATACCAGCAAATACCAGGAAGCCATATCAGATAAAACTGTGCTTTTTATCTGGGAGACGACTGGAGTGTATCCGAAATGTGAAAGCTAATTAGTACAGAGGGCTGATACAGGCCACGTTTCACTTGATCAGCTGTTGCAACACGATGGCTCATCAGGCTGCAGTGCGGTTTAAATGAGTTCATTGTGCACTTCTCAATGCCTGGGGAAGGTGACTCTTTGTGTGTATTACTGCACCTGGAAAGGAACTGATGCTGGCTTTGCGTCCTTGAAGGCATGCAAAATTAACCCAATGTAGAGGAACTTGTAAGACTGCTGGTTGTTATACTTCCAGCAGAATGGGCAATCAAGCGTTTTCCTCTCACTCCGATCTCATCCGTGTGTACATTGTGCTTTCTCTGCCATTAGTTCATAACGCTCCTGCACAGTGAAATGAAAGTGCAGCTTATCTGAGCAGCATCTGGATTTGCATGGGAGGTACGATTGGAGATGTGAGGCAGTTAGGCTTATCATTAATAATTCAACACCCTGTGTGCAGTTATTGGTCGCTGCCCCAGCCTTGAGCGTTTATCTGTGTGATTTGGTATTTTCAGAATGGGAACCATTGCTAGTCCTGATCAAACACCATTAAATGCTTAACAATAAATTAACTTTTCTCTTTGTGATGTGCTCTTGAGTTCAGAAGTGTCTTTTATTGGCTATTGTAGCAAATGTAGATATTGAACTGCAATAAGCCAGGATCAGTCATTTTATCAGTCAGGCTTATAGGTAATTTTTTCTCCAAACCTGGTTAACACCTGCAGATTATCAAAATATCTATTTTAAATATATATGAGATTTGTCACATAGGGTAATAAATACATGCTGACAAGGTTACAATAATAATAAAATGGTAAAGAGGTTAAAGGTGACTCTAAAGACCACCACTTACATCTTACATCTGTATGTCAGTGTTGGTTTTATCTCCTGAAATCTTCAGTAAAAATATTATAATTGTTTAAAGATTTTCTTAGAGGTATTTTCAATATTTGTTAAAATTCTGACCTCTGACCTTCTCGGTGTGAGGTCAGTGCCTCATTCCAACAGGCCCCATTCACCCAGGGGCTGGTCCGTGCTGGTGGGCTTGTCTGAGGAGACTTTGATCTCAGGAGACAGGCTCGTCTGTGGTTCTCCTTATCTCTATGAGAGAGGCGGCCCTGCAGCCTCAGAAGCGGCAACGGGCCCGCTCACCTTCTGGTGCAGAGTAATTACACATTCACCAGGAAGGTATGATATGAAGAGCTTGCCAACAACCAGGAAATTAAATATTTACAAAAATGCTTATGCATTGATAGGGAATATTAAACAGACACTGGCACATGTTTCTGAGAGCAAACATTCTGGTTGTTTAATCACACTGTTACCACAATTGTCTCAATTCAAGCTGTTAGCTGTTCACTATCAGGCAAACGTGTATTCAAGATAACGTGAATGTACATATTTACATATATTTATGTCGTTTTGTCTCCTGCAGTTCCTATGTTTGAAGAACATCCGGACATTTCTCAAGGTGTGCCACGACAAATTTGGCCTGCGCAACAGTGAGCTGTTTGACCCCTTTGACCTCTTCGATGTCAGGGACTTCGGCAAGGTGAGTTCAATGTTCCACGCAGAGACAGATGTTCTACTTTTTACTTGCTGAAATGCTGTGCACGGTGAAAAAACGGTGCAGCCCAAAGGCAACGTTTTAAGTGCTTAGAGACATGACGCTGCTTGTGTCCCTGATGATGTCATTTAAGAGTTATGTCCCTCAGTTGTTACAGGAAAAGTGAGGTTGTCTCATTAAACAGGCTGATTCACAAGCCTCAGTTGACAGGGACTGGTTAGAAAATGAAAAGTGCATATATTTGATAGTTGTTAAGACTGAATTATTTTATATTGTACTTTTTGTTTGGAGTGCATGTGTGGGAGGAAGCACGTCCGTGACCGCCAAGCTGTTTGAGCACCTACAGCGTAGCACATCGTGGCCGTGTCATTCACTTAGGTTTAAGGATAGTTCAAAGCCATATCTGTCAGTTACATTAGCTTCAGTATAGAACCGATTTCCCAGATGAGAATTTCATGTAACCCTTCAGGGTCATTAATCCCATCTCATGTCACTGAGTGACTAGAAATAATCTCAGCTCTTCGTCAGAGTCTGCTGTGAGGATACGGCGTGGATGTGTGTTTTGGCTCAGAAGTGAAGGTGGCTGACTCACTCGTACATCATAGTAGCTTAATGGGGAGTTTTTATGAGATATTCAAGTGGAGTTTTGCATTTATTAAATGCCTCTTGGGTCTCTTTATGACTTCATCCAAGGGAAGGCTAGGGACTTGAACATGAAAGAGCTACATCCAAAACTTCCATGTGAGGAGAGAGTACTGCTTAGAGTTGGGACTAGAAGGTCATTGGTGCCCATGTTCTTGGCAGTCAGACAACGGGAAAGGGTGAGGAGTACTAATCCTGCCCTTTTGCTTCGTCGTACGAAACCGCTTGAGGTTATCCCAGTATGACTTTCTTTTTTGATGGTCTGGGGGCATTTCCTACCAGTTCGATGGCACTTACGTAATTCCCGAAAACACACGAGAGATTGTGCAGCCCACTGGGCCAGACAGTGCCTCGGGATCTCCCAGGAGGAGCTGAAGTTTGTGGCTGGGGAAAAGTACATCTGGGCACAGCGCTCTGCCTGCTGCCTTTGGGACCCAAACAAATGGTGGAAAGTACATGAATGAATGGATGCTTTCAATTGTAGCTCTTTGGTTTAACTTTACAGATGGGTAGGTGTGTGTGTATACACACCCCATATAAAGTTACTAGCGTCTCAGCATCATTAGAAAACGGCTGCAGAACAGGAAACGAAGGTCTCAGGGTTATGACGTTTTTTATGGTTTTTTTCACACAGTTGACATCTCTTTAAAATGGAGCCGCTTTATAGAGAAGTGGGGGAAGGGACTGGATGGTAATCCACAATCAGCATACTTATCTGGCCTCGGCTTCTGAAACTGGATTGTTTCCCTTCACCGTCTAATCCCTTTGACAGTCTACAGAGAGTGTTGGGGGGAGTTTGCTGCTTCTTAGCATGGTAGGCTGTTAAAACAATCAGCATGGTGATATGATGTCATTATATTGATGATGATGGCTAATGGCACTGTGTAAGGATTGGCGCAGTGGGGATGTTAATACTGTAGTGTTTTCAGCTGATTGAACATGTAGAGTTTGTAGCCTATTGGTGGGGATTACTCTGTAGAGGTAAATAAATAGTTTAATCTCACTATCAATTATGAAGAGGATGTGTTTGCGGACAGTCATCTCCTCATTTATCTAATCTAATTCAACATATCCACTCTCCCTGCATTTGGCTGAGAAGAGGGGCCAAAGAAAGACGGAGAAAGAAAAAAAATGAGAGAGAAGGAAAAAGGAGACAAGGGCTCATTTGGCAGTTTGTAGATAAACCACAAGACGATGTCTGAGAGTCAATGAGCTCACAGTGAACGGTATTAAAATCCACCAGCAGTCAGAATCAATCACACAGGCCCTCCATATGTCAATTTGGAAATTGCTTTGTATGGTCTCAGTGGTGGTGGGCTTGTCTCACTATTGATTTTCCATTAAGGCCAAACATCACATTATAATATATTGAATTAAGTAGATCCTTTCCAATGTGGCATACATTTAAATAGCGTGAATACCCCATAAACAAAAGATAAAAAGGTAGCTGTTTTATTCCTGCAGCTCTTCCATATCTTTTTTCTTTTTGCCGCTCTTTTGTTACCTCAATACAAACGTTTCTTTGTGTGCACATCCGATAGCAAACAAAGGGACTTCTACAACTGTCACATACATTTTAGTTTATCATATTATCATTCATCGCTTCTTGCCAGATTAATCTTTCCAGTCTTTTGTTCCATATTACATGAAAAAGTAATGCTTAATTTATCATTTTGGAGCCTTGGATTCATCCTTTCAGTCCTTTCAGTTATGGTGCATAACAGTTGTATATGAATTACTTTTAGTCTTGATATGTCTCTCGTTTCTTCAGTCTGGACTAGATTTTTGTTGAATTAAACTAGATGGTAGAACATTACAGTAAGCTTTTCCAGTCTTCAGCTGGAGATGGGCTCGTAGGCTAGTGAGGCATGGACTACAGTTGCGTTGGATGCAACATGCAGCATCCATCTCTTCACAGACACATCAGCTGACAGTTTTTTGCTTGAGTGCATCCCAATGTGCCCACTCTTGCATTGTCTTTGGAATGTGAAATTTTCTGTCTACAAAGTGTTGTTGCAGCAGTGTTTATTGAAACTCAAAAAAATCAAACAGTGAAAGGTGCGTTTTTGTGTTTTCAATCAGCGAGTATGTTTCCGATTGTTGGTCAAACAAAACACCTGGGAAATTGTCATGGAATTTTTATTACTATTTTCATCCATTTTAAAAACGACACAATCCTTAATTGTAGTCGTGCAGCTTGTTCAGGCATCTCAAATTCTCAGAACGTCCCTGGTGGCACCTCTTTCTGAAAACAAACCAGAACCAAAATGTAGATCTTAAATCTCTGGAAGAGTGGAATTAAAACACAGGGCTGCTTGAAGAGGAAGAGGAGAGCAGGTTTTGTTAGTGACTGCCTCTATAAACATTAATCAGCTCATTTTCCAAGTTTCATACCTCCACATTGGCTGGCAGAGGCCCCAGAGGTCATCTCCAGTGACCTCTGATCGCCATCTAATGATGCCTTTTCCTGGGGCACAGGCAAATTGAGACTGGGGAGCCAACTGGGCCCATTGCTGAAAGAAAGTAATTGCCCCTGTAGTACGTCCCCCACATCTTGTCCTGTGGGACTAGTATTGAAACAGCCTGCTTGATGTCCTCTGCTATATTTTTATTTTTATTACTCGCCTCATTTCAATTGGAAATACACTTTGCCACATACTGCATGAGCTGGTGCTCCCTTGTTGTTCCGATTCATGGTGCGCACAGTTTCATACACATATCGCTCCACTCTCCTTCTTTGCACCCTAACCCATCCCCCATCATTATAAATTCATTATGACATCATTAAACCAATGAAATACAGCTTATTACAGTCGACCCGAGAGAACGCTTTTATTTAAACACCTCCCTCCATCCGAACCCAGCCGCCTCGTTTCCTTTCTCCAAACCTATTTTAATTAGCCACCAAAGGAACATTGCTGTCATTTAAATGAACATGGCAATCAGTTTATTTGGCTGTTGCCATGATTAGCATGATTAGCCTGCACCTGTTAACCATCTATCAACAGTTTGGTAATTTTCCGTCTGTGACTGGAGAGAAGTGAAGGAAGGAAGCTCTCTGACAGATTGGCCTCCTTCGTTAAAGGGGATAGCGTCATTTGTTTGAAATGCAGACACGGTGTCTTGCATCAGCTTGTGTCTAATGCGAAGAGCCTCGGCATCGGAACAAACTGTGTCAGAGGCAGCCAAATGATGCTCCCGGACTTGATCATCAGTATGAAGGTGAATGGGTACATGTGTGCTCTGCATTTGGATGAAAGTTTGACGACTTTTTCTGTGTGAAACGCCTTCAACTCAGGTTCTCGTGGCAACTGGCAAAATCCGAATGATCATTTAAGTGACCGTTTGTGGACTTTTCCTAGAACTGAGACGTCGAAGCGATAATTCTTTGTGTGCTTTTGAGTGGGCTGCATGTGGCTGTAATCAGTTTGGGAGGATGAAAAGAGCTATTTGATTCCAGGACATCTCAGAAGTTTGCTGTTCATCAGAACCAGTAATCAGTTCACTGTGCCCCAAACACACCTTCAAACAGATGGAGCCCGTTAATGTGAAGGAAATTTAGCACAAACACACCAATCGCCTCATTTAATTTCTATCAACCACTCCCATTTCAGCCGCATTTCTGGCCGTCTTACTTCTCCCCCCATCCCTCTCTTCCCCGTCTTCACTGTTCTGGTCTCCCCGGTCATTCATCTCACACCCACTCTCAGTGCGAGTATGTTGTGATAAGACTGAGCCAACAGCAGGCGAGCCACCATTGTGTGAGGATGGGGTGACTGCCATTGGTCGGCGGTGTTTGATTACCCTCTGTGCTGCTCTGAATCCTGCGCACGCTGAACTCTGCTCCTTTCATTTCCTTCCTGCGCTCCGAGGCTGAAAATAGCTAGCTGCTTAGCACCCACGCCCAGTGCTACTAACATCTGGAAGGTGCCTCAGCCAGCATTGGCTAGACTGCATAAATGCTATTTACTGAAACAGGCTTTGACCTCATGTCCTGCGTCCTCAGCCTGACTCTGTGCTCATTTATTCTCACTATGTCAACCTTCTCAAACGAAACACACTCTGATGCTGGCCATCAGCATGTTGGAGGGTGTAAAGAGCCCCAATGATTTCAGGAAAGGATAGTATTTCATGGACATCAATTCATCCACAGACCTGTGAGAAAAAAAAGACTAGAGAGAGGACAGTAAGTGATGGTGGGAGGTTCAGGGGTCAAGCAGCCAGGGTCACACTCATTGCGTCCCCTTCCATTAGTGACCACATCTTCAGCGGCAGTCCTTTGCTGTCAGGGCCCAAGTGGTTTTTAAAGCTATGGTTCTCCACGCTACTAGAGGGGTTAAGTGATATTTATAGCTAAATATTATTTTCCCATTTGACAGTTTACTTGAAATGGTACAACTTTGATTATTAAAGTGTAGTGTAAAAGTTATTGCTAAAATGTCCACTTCAGTATGTTTTAGTGTGTTTAAAATAAAAACATTTAACTATTTATATTCTTCATTTGACATTTCAATGACCTCTGTAGTAAGTGAATTCACAATGATGACCTCTGCCTTGAAGTTATACGAAGTATACGAAGTACAGCTATATATAATAGTACTTGTAGTATTGCTGCTTTTACTTACATAAAGGATAACATAAGGGGATATCCTTTAATCCAAGATTACACCCAGTGCTCCCCTAAGAGATTTTATCTCCATAACCTTCTCTGAAATCACATCTCCCAACCCTCGCAGACAGTTTTATGGCTGCCTCTTCTCTTCGTGTGCCCTCTTACTTCATTCCTTGTCCATCAGGCCTCCCTAACTGCAGGTTTTCCATGAAGCTTCCAAGACATGATCAATAATTCATCCCAAATGCCACAGTGCTGATGATAATTCTCCTGATATGAATTATAAATGGGAACTTTCTCCCCCTTACTGTTTTAGGACCCCTTCCCTGCTCCACTCCCACGACCTCATTACTGCTGCAGCTCGTTACCGTGATGCCGACAGAAACAGGTGGTTGCTGAGCAATAGGTTGTTGTCTGGGATACGACCTGAGTCGCTGTTGATTTGAGGGAAGGCACTCAGTGTGGATGCTGGGTACAGTAAAAATGGATTAGATGATTGATGTCTGCTCTTATTCAGCCCAAACGGCAGCCTGGTTTGCGTGATGAAAGACCAAAAGCTTGAGGTCAGGATGACCTGGAATGTGTTATTTGCATGAACATGTAATGCCATCTGGATTCCCTCCAGCTGTGCCTTGCCCACCTGCTCTATAGTTTGACTTTTCTGCATTACACATGATTACCGCTGAAGTCCCAGGATTCATGTAATTTTGAGATTACCCAAGCCGTTTCATAATCTCCATTCAAAACCCTTGTGTGATATTATGATATAGTTATCTGATATAAAAATAACAAACAGTTTTAGACCTGTATGATTTTACTCAGCAGCGTCTGTCTTAGTCTTTGATTTGACTTTGATTTAGTCTGTTGATTGTCAGATTGGCTCTTTTTACCTTTCTCCGCGTGCACTTTTTATTGTTTGTGAATCACTGGTCATTGGAGGATGTTTCCCTGTTGTTTGGGTGTCGCCTTCGGAGCACTGCTGGACTAGTGGGGAGGGGGATAACGAGGAAGAGCCCCCACAGAGTGAGAGACTCTGAATTTCTTGCAGCCAGTGTGAGCTCTCATTATCCCTCCACCCCGATCCCTCCTTAAGAGGCCCCACATGCACAGCTGTGATGGACAGGTACGTTCTCTGAGGATTCACTGGCATGAGGAAAGAAGAAAATCACTAAAAAGGGAGTTCATCTTCAATCACTTTTTTCATTGCGTAGAGATTACTCTCATATGGAGCTGAAAGGCAACTTGGCCACATGGATCATACTTACTGTGCCCACATTTCAGTGGATTGTGATCTACACTCCTATCCTAGATTATGCAATAATACCCTATTTGCTCTCTAATGAATGACGATTTCCCAAACCTTCACTTTGTTATGTGTGTTATTTGGCACGCAGAGTACAGAATGTCAGGGTGGCTTTGCAGGATCATCACAATAAGCTGCTTTTTAAAAACCGTGACTAAATCATGAGAGTTTCTAAATGGCAGTGTGTGTCACGTAAATTGAATCCTCTGGTTGCTGGCGGGTCACTGACACAATGTTCCGAAATTCAAAAGCAGAAACAGAAACACTGTCAACATTGGTATTAGTTATAAGAGCAGACTTAGCAGGCCTATAAAACGTATTTTGCATTATAAACAATATTTATAGTGCACTATATTACATGAAAGACCTGTTGTTGATGTCACTGTAAATTTTCACGTGGATCCTTTTACGCGATGTTTCCAAACGCACAAACTATTCCGCATACAGGATTCTCCTGACTAGAAATATGTTGTTTAATGTCTTTTTGTGTAACGTTACGTTACCTTACAGAGGCTCCGCTTGTTTTACGTGCAGATGCTTCAGCATAAACGTGAGTATTGTTGCCAAGTCTGTATGTTTTTTTGGTTACGCCAGCTCAGTTTTACAATGTAAACACTGAACCACGTTGTCCTCCTTAAATATCTTTGTTAATTGCACTTATAACAGTCCGTAACACTTGTTTTTTTGGAAATTAAATTAAATTGAAAAAAACAAATTCTCTGTGGGTCCATGTAATTGTTCAGTCTGATGTATAATAAAGTTGTCATCAGCAGATATCACAATATGGTTAACGTGATCTTCTGCTGAATCAAATACTATACTATATACTATATTTTTTGTGTTCCACGTGTTGCTTCTAAATAAATATGGAATAAAATCTGTTTTAAACTGTCCTTTGAAGACGGTAGTGGCTCAAATTCACGTAGCATTCAAAGTCAGCAGTGCCGTGAAACCCCAAAGTACATTGTTTTCTAGTATAGTATTTATGAAAATTGTTCAATGTTGACATCAGCTTGTCAAAAGCACACCCACAACCTAAGGGTTTACAGGATTTAAACATCAAAGCGCACAGAAATCAGCAACTAATGTAGATGCTATTATTATGATAATAGAAAGATCTTTTTATATCCGTCCAGCTGGTTCAATCGCACACAGAGGCAGGATTATCACATGCTCTGACCAAAAATTACTGTGTCGGATATGCATGTCCACAAAAGTGGAAATAACCACTTCACTCAATTGGTACAGCGCTGTCTATGGCGTCCATTCAATTTGTCATTGCTTTTTATACGGTCCAGTTCATCAACAGGAGCACATCAGAGAACCCAACGAGAGATGGACACACTTTCACTTTCTCTCTCACGCACACACACATGCACGCAACACTGAAGTGCCAGGGCCATAAAGCCTCTGTTGGAGCCAGTGCTCTCTGATTCCTACTATCAAAGAGCTGTAAAATGGAAATTAGACTGAATGGACGACATGGTCTCTCATTACCCACGGCATGTGTTATAGAAAGTTCTAGTAACACACTTAACTCTAATGGCGACAGAATGAAAGTGGCCAGGTGCCACGTCCCAGCTAGCTTTTACTGATCTGATTCATTTAATCTCTTTTTTTCCTCCTCCGCCACCTTTCTCTGCCAATTTCTTCATTATGTGGCCAAAACCTGCCCGACTGCTTCTTTTTCTTCATGCCATGTGTGTCTCATGCTCTTATTTTTCTCTCTTCTTCCTCACCTCTGATGGTTGTGATGATTCTGCTTTTACCTGTGGCTGCGGCTTGCGTTTAACGTAGTACAAGGTAATTCGATATGCCAGATGAAAAGCCAGCAGCCAGACTCCTTATTGTGCGGCTCTGGGTAGTTTGCCAGGTGTTACAAACACTCCCTGCAGTGGCCACTAAACTGATGCCTTCCTCTGTGCTTACATTCATTTATTTCACTGCAGGTGCCTCATAGCGGGTAGCACTGAGGAACAGTCCTTGTGTGTGTGGCTGTACGGTGGTGGACTCCCTGATGTTTTAGGTAAAGGTGAACCCTCCACCACTTAAAGAAACACAACATGCAGTAAACCAGCGTTTAAGTATAGATGCTGTGTTTCTTACACCTTTTGATGGATGGTGATCCTTGCTTTTGGTTTTACTTTACTTTACTTTGAGACGCTTTTATCTAAAGCGACTTTCAGGGAGCTGATGTCTGGCTCAAGGACACACCTGGTAGGGGGACGGGGTTTCGAACCTGCAACCTTCTGCATCCCAGTCTGACGCTTAAGCCATTGAGCTATCAGGCCAATGTGACGTGAATTTCTTTTTAGACTGATTCTGCTATTACAGATGACAATGATAGAGGGGATGGTGGCGCTGTAGGCTGGACGGTTGTTGCGTCCCAATCCTTCCCTAGTTCCTAGTCCAAAGGGGTATCTGGCATAAAATCCTTGCCAAATCAATATGTGGCATACCCAAACAAGGAACAGCCAAAAGAACTTGATAGGACAGTTGACCACATCAGTAGGCCTACAAAAAGATGCAGATGATATAATCAGAAAATTTGTAGAAAACAGCTACAAAGGTCACCTTCAAAGCTCCTCAAAACTTATGGTCACAGCCAGCTTTCTGCTATTATCAGAACAGTTTTGATTATTTTACAGGAAAGATTTTCAGCGCATTTTTGTTTTGTCTGCTTTTCACAGTGGGCGTGGCTCAACTGAAAAAAAAAGGTTAAAAAAAGATTACCTTAAATTTGAAACCATGATTTCAGGCGATTTAAAATTAAAAATACATAGAAATAATTGCGCAAATGAAGCATTTATTATTACATTTTACTGTCAATATGGCGATCTTGGGGTGTGTGTGTGGGTGTGTGTGTGTGTGTGTGTGTGTGTGTGTGTGTGTGTGTGTGTGTGGGCGCCTTGCCCCCATGCTGTGCTCCTTGTGCCTCAGCTGCAATTACCTTTAGAGAGAGTGTCCATATAGCTGCCTGCTCATCATCCCAGAGCCAGAGCTGGACAAAGCACATACAGCGTCTCCTACCAGAAACTGCATTATGGAGATTAGGGTGAAAGATTGATAGAGTGGTAGAGGGGGATGGAGGGCGACGGACCGATGAGAGCAGTGAGGTTTCAGAGGAGGGAAATTAGTTTGCTTCTGGGTGCTCCCCTGAGGCTCAAAGAGAAGGAGGGGAAAAGACAGAAGGATTAAAGGAGGTAAGAGGAGGAGGAGATAAAGCAGGACAGACTGAGTGAGAGACAGAAACAGACTAATCCTGCTCAAAGTCTGGCTCACTGAGGTCTGGAGGAGTTGTGACGAAATTTAACAATCCTGATAATCAGTTAAGACAGCAAAATAGAAATCTTTTAGAATTTGAACTCTGAGAGGGTTTGATCAGCATCACAGGTGAGCCAGATGAGGAAGTCATCAGGACACAGACAGAAAAAGAGAGACGAAACACTGTCTGGTTAAAGCTGCATGTGTAAGGAACAAGATTTGTGAAAGACGAAAGGTGATACAACCAGGAACAAACTTGCTAATTGCAAAGGATTAAAATTAGAGCATCAGAAAGATCCTTGAGGACATAATGTGAATGAACTAAAGGTGCAGATAATGAAGAGTGGCATTGCTATCATTTCTCTTATAGCTGGGAGTATGTTCACTCAGCTGGGCACCTCTGTGCCCTCTGTGATAAAGGAGAGTAGTTTCACTGCAGTCAATGGCTGGGAGGATGGCTAGTTAATGGCCAGACTGGGCCTGTGTCAGCCTAAATGGCAACAATCAATAATCCCCTCAGTTTCACTCTGAGAGAGCTGCTGTCTGAGCTGCAACCGTGCTCGTGGGGATGAAGTGTGTCCGCGCGTGTGTGTGTGGATGTAAATAAATCAGACATACGAGATGTTCTAGCATTTGGTAACTCCCAGTGCAGTATCAGTGTCACTCTGCAGTCAGACCTTTGCATATATAGAAATCATTCTTGTTTGGGCTCTTTAAGGGCTCCAGTCGCTGTTGAGTTCAGCTCAGTGGGGTAAAAAGGTGCCCACTCTTTGCCAGGGCAAAGAAAAATGACGGACTGCCCACACCTGCGGTACCGTGCCAGTACGGACAGCAGAATGTTTTCAGAAAGCCAGAGAACTCTCGCACACAGTGGAGACTTTGTTAATAAAGTGGCACAGTGTACAGCGTGTTTCCACCCCAGCTACAACAGTGGGGTGGTTGTCTGTGTAGTGGACGTTTTGAGTGGTCACATCAAATCACAGCATCTGATGCTACTTTTACCAACTTCCCAACACTGTTACATTTCGCGCTGACAGGATGGACGGATTTGTCCCGGCATTGTAAAAGAAAACAGAAAACATGGCTGCGGTTAGTTTAAATGAAAAGCTCACTAATCCATGATACAGTTGAAGTTTTTCACATACACATCTGACGTGTGAGAAGAGACCAGCAACACCGTCCAAACCCTCAAAGTATTCCGTGAAGTGGAAACAAAGAAATCTTTGCTTCACTGAATCTCATAGCAGCAGTGGGCACGCACACTATAAAGGAACTATGGAGCTTCCCTAAAGCCAAATCCCTGCCACACACACTGTCTTTCTCTTATTCGGGCTAGAGAACAAGCCTGCACTGAACTGTTCTGCTGGCAGTTTAATGAATCACCACCTCCTTTTGGGCTTTTCCAGTACCACTCGGTTCTGTTGTTTTCAAAAGGGTTTCATTCTGTGCCGCACTGAGGGATGTTTAACGGCATCTGAAATGCCTGGATCATTCTTTTTTTCTTCTCTATTGTGGGTTGAGCCTGGCTCCCAGAAATGGAAAATCATTCTAGTGCAGCAAGTCTTACAGACCATAGTAAGTTGTTTCCTCTTTCTCCCACTGTGAAAGCTCCAGCATTGATCTCGTTCCCAGGGCGTCCACACCCGCACTGCACAAGTTGTAGCTGGAGCGGAGACGGGAGGTGATCCTAGGGTTCAGGCTCACGCAGACACACAGTGGATACATATTCAATTCAAATTTTAATTCAGCTTTATTTATATAGCGCCAAGTCACAACATAAGTCATCTCAAGGCACTTTAAGGTGAGGAGGCCATCTGAGGATAGAGGAGAGGAGAAAGAAAAGAGCAGGTAACAGATCATAACAACAACAAGGAGCAGCAGACGAAGCACTGAAGCACATATGAGGAGCACAACACCACACACTTAAACCTTCCGTATGCACATGTAGTCTGGCTTAATTTTAGAGCTTTAATTTGGTATGTTCACAGAGAGACATGCTGAAAATCACAGACAGACGTGGGTTCACATGTTCAGTTTATGATGTGCTTCATTTCACCTAGATCTAAGCTGCAGACTGAAGTGTGTGTGTGTGTGTGTGTGTGTGTGTGTGTGTGTGTGTGTGACCTCTAAAGGAGTCCCAGTGTGTGTCATTGTTACAGTGATTTTATGAGACACAGAAAAGGGGAGTTGAAGAGAGAACTATTTGCCATTCAACTCTTTTTACAGAATAAAACAATAAAACATGGGATATCAATTTGTTAGTACAAAATAGCAAATTGTGAACTGAAAAAGTGTATTTCATGGAAGGCGTTAGTCATCAGCTGTGTCATTTCATTTGGTCCAGATGTTCATGTTCTTTACAGGTTGAACCCTAATGACGCTGTTCACCTGACTTGTTAATGCACAACTGAATACCTGCAAAATGATATTAGATGAGTTAATATTTATTGATATTATATGATAATTAACCTCAGCCTCAGCTGTAACACAAGGCTTAGGGTTAAATTCTAACTTGAGAATAATACAGATGGATGTAGACTAGGCTTTTATAATTCATTAATATCTCTGGAATTAAAATAGGAGCTCATAGAGATGCTGACACATGCCTTCAACTTTAAGTAATACTGTTTTATTTAAAGAAAATAGTTTAATAATAGTATAGTTTAGTCTCCCTCTATTTCACCTCTGCCCAAGTGCTTTCCGATCCGTCCCAAAATATCATTACAAAAAACAAAAGCGAAAGAAAAGGGGAAAGGAAGTCTGTTAGAGGTTTTTTGTCATCATACCCACAAGCCCTTTCAAACTCATTGACTCATACAAAGGCGGTGCTCTGCTCATCTAAACATTTTCATTTTCCCTGAATAATGGCTCGGATACCTTTGTACCACTCAGCACTTTGACGTAAAACGCAGTGATATTTCACCTTTATATGCGCAGGCAGTGCAGGGGAAAGTAATGGGATTTATGTATCCCCAGGAAATGAAGAGCTCTCAGCTTTTTCACAGTCCTAACATCTTGTTTTTGATTGTGTTGTCCTCCCCAGTGTTTCCTGTGTATCCACCATAGCCCCCGCCCTCCACCCCACCACCGTATCACCCATCTGTTCTGCCATAATATGTACAGCTCTACTAAAAATACTGGAGTGGGGATTTATTTATGATGGGTTTTTGAGGCGAGCCCAAAGTTTTTATCCGAGAAAGACGGTTTATTATACTTCAACCACAGCAGCTGAATTTGGAAATGTTTTTTTTCTCTCCTTCTCTCTTGTCTTGATTTTTTAAAAAAAGGGAACTGTCAGCGTTGTTAGAATGAGATGAATCATTCATGTACAGGAGCTGATGTATATACACAGTACAGCAACTGAAGTGTTTAGCATTAAGTATTGCTGCGTTCTATATTGCAGCAAAATCACTATGCAGATGAGATAAAATAATCTGCAGGTTGATGCAGGGGAAGGATTAGGCATGTGTCCGCCACAGCTTCACCTATGTGGGGTGCTGTGCCACAGAAGAAGCTCAGACATGTCAGCACCCCGCTGGTGACCTCGACACTCTAACCTTGACACAATGTGTAAAATGCTGTGGGTTTCATTTTAGACTGTTTCAAACTTTCTCTAGTTTCTAGTTTAGTTAACAATTTTGAGATTGGTGGTTTTCAGATTTAGCATTTACAATAGATTTCTTTTCGGTACCTGAATATGTTAAACTTTAAAGACCTTCCATCATTTTCAGATTAGCTCACTCAGGGCGAGGTTGAAAATCTCATAACCACACTTGTCATGAAGTTGAGTGTTTCCTGCCACGTTTGCCGTATTTGGGATACGTGCGTATATATTACCAGTGACTACAACTATGGCTTAATTTTACGTGCTTATATATTTAACTACAAGTAATGTGATAAATTATTGTTATACAAATTTCTAAACTGGCAGCAACATTTGACATCTGTCCCCTCCTCTACCAAAAATCGAACATCGACACTGAAGCCCGTAATAAATGGAGAATTACGTTAACCTTAGGAAACCCCATCGCTCACTCAGAATGCTTTCTAATTATGACGGTGGAGAATGGGTTAGATACATTTGCTTGCTGACATGCTGCAGAGTCATGATGTTAATAATGTCAGTTTCTATCAGCTGTTACGGGCTGATTGCTGGGAGCATTTCCGTTTCTAATGCTTCCGGGCACTGCAGAGGACTGTGACGCAGACCTCTGTGACAGTGACTAGAGACAAAGAGACAGCGCATGCCTCAGACTGCCACACATTTACATTACGCTTGCTCCTCTTCTCCTCCTTTTCACCTTTCAATCTCCTCATACCCCAGGCTCCTAACCTTAATAGCAGCCTCTTTCCTGTATGACTTGGGGACATATAATCCAATAAGAACAGCTCCCTGCCTGTGGCTGGGACCAACACAGATACACAAGCTCACACACAAACTCACAAACAGGAGTGTGTGCGATTTGCTCATGAGGCTGATGTGCTTTTTTTAGCATTGTGTACATGTCATCCCATGTGAAAGTGCTGCACATGAGGAAAAGCTCTGCAGGGAGAGTCGCTGTTAGGAGGCAACTTATTTACAATTCTTTGGGCTTTTTAAGGAGCTGGACAGGATGTTGCCTTTGCTCTTTGTGCTCAGGATTCCTGCCTAGGAAACAGGGTTTGATATTTATACAACCTCTGGCTCCCCCTCCCTTCCCCTTGCTCTAGCAGATTCTTAACCTCACATGGCCCACTACCATCTCTCCAAGTTGGTTAGCCATTTCTCACAGCTCGTCTGACCCTTCCCCCGTTCCCAACTGCAGTAGGATAATGAATCTCCAGCTCTTTTCTGTTCTCTTTCGTTGTCTTTCTCATTTATCAGCCCATGTTTCATCACACTTTTAGTTTTCTTTTAATAAACATGCACATGATCTAGACTTAATTAATTTATGTTGTGTTAATTAATTAGCTTTTTTTAAAAAAATATAATAAATGAACAACTTGTCGTTCATCATAGCATCTCTGGCTGCTCTACCAGACTTACATTATCAGTTCGAAGTCAACAGTGCGCAGGTAAATGTGGTTCTAGAGGCATGCAGGAGCAAGGGAGATGTAAAAGGAGGCAAAAAAAGCGCAGAAACGATGCGACAAGAACAGAAGTAATGAAAAGAGAAACCCACGTCTTCTCACTCTTCCTGACATGTGTATTCGTTTTGTCTCGCACAAAGCCTCAACACACATAAGCAACGTCTCCGGTGGGTTGTTCTTGACACAAATGAATTCAGAATCAACAAAAGCTTTGAATTGTTTTCTAAGGATAGTGGCTGTGGAGGTGGCGTATAGGGTTTTGTTTTTTTACTGACAACATCTTTTCTATTCTAAATGGGAGCTGGCAGAGACAAAGTGCTTGTCACAAAAACAACCTGGTCTGATAGTTTTTCATGAAACAAAACCAAAAAAAAAGAGAATTGCTGAGTCCATTTCAACATTATTAGTCATTGGTACTTATTGAAAGCATTAAGGGGCTGTATTCTCCATCTACAATACTGACGTAGCAACATTGATAGGAGCTGCAAGCTTTAACTCTATTGTGCTCTGAAACACTACAAACAATAAAAGAAAATGCCACCGAGCGATGCTGGTTTACAGGCTTCACAAGGGGAGTGGAGTGTGTGAAATGGGGCGAAAACCAAAGATATCTTACTGCTGCAGTAATCATCAGACACATTAAAACCTGCCCCGCCTAATTTCAACTAATCTGGCCTGAATTGGCCAGGTACATTTGGGAATTGATTTGTTGAGCCTGGGAGCTGTCCCATAAATTGCAATGCTAATGGTTTGGCTGAACGGGTTTGTATCCCTGATAAAGGCAGATTTAATGGAGATATTTCACACAGAATCATTTATCAGGGACTGACAGGCTGGCAGTAAAGCTCCCACCTCCCCAAAAAACACTACACACACAGGCACAAACATGTTGATAGGCACAGGTCACGTCCTCTCTGTCAGTGCTTCGCCTCTGACGAAACAACTTTATCTGCTCATAAGAGATTAACTTAGCTTCATTTGTTGTGAAATTAAACTGAAATGAAAGAATAAAGACAAGCATCATATTTACATTAGGATGGATCAGAGCTCATTTTTGGCACTACTGGTCCGTGACTGTGGACAGACTGGGAGATATTTAAAATGCTAGACTGCATGAATCTAAAGCAAGTCATAGATCACTGATTAAATCTGACAGTAGAATACAAATATGACTTCAGATGAACACAGAGAGGCATTGTCATGCGGGTGGAACACGTGCACTCATGCTAGCGGCATTAATAGTCTTCCCTGCTAAGTAAATCCATTTGTAAAGCTTTGTTTAGCAAATTTGAGATTTTTTAGAAATGCCCGCTTTGACTTGTTTAGGAAATTAGCTTTTGTACAAGCACTAAAATAACAAGGGTGCATAAAAGGCAGTTGCATATTATCATATATATATATATATAAGTCCAGCTCTATTATTACACAGAACCACGAACAGCTAACATCTGTTAGCATTGAGAGACATTAGAGACCAAAGGCATCAAGTCACGCAGCTGAAGTAACATTTGAACCAGAGGTTTTTTCTGAATGATGGAAAATTCTGTGGCACTAATCAACAACTAGTTTCTTTCAATAAAACGTTTCATTTCAAAAGCAGGCATATTTTTCACTGTGGGTTTCTATGGACGTGCCTCTCAGCTCTGCAGTAATAGGCCAGATATAATAATCAAAGAAAAATGCTTTGAAAGCACACTGGAAAATCTTTTTCACCTGATCTGAATAAAAAGAAAGCATTTAGGTACTGGAAAATAACACTTTCAGGTGAGAGGAGGTTTCTAGCCTTGAAAAGACACTTTGAAATGTGCCCCAGTGTCATGCGTGAGGATGTCTTTGTTGTCCCCATCATGACCTCAGCTGCCACGTTCTCCTTTATTCATCTCATCTCTTAATACTGCTCCCAGGGGACATGGCTACTTTATGTCCCCCTCTTGCCATTTCCTCCCTGCCTCGGTCTACCTCCTTTGTTCACCTGCCCCTACACGTCTATTACTGGAACTGGTGACTTAATGAAAAGCTTGGTCACTATGAATGACTTCTCATTGTCTATGTCCACTCTTTTCTTTTTCTTCCAGGTGTGTTCATCTATAATCAGATTTAATTCTGCTGAATTTGAGCTGTGTGGTTACCTTCCCTCTTGCTTTCAAGCTTTTTCCAGTGCTAACAGAGCACAAGGCTCATTAGAAGAACATTTCTGAACTCATCCCAGGCTTGTTTCCCTCTACTCTATATCACTATCTGTCATATTCCCAGTTATATTTCCAGGAAGTTAATTTACTCGGTACACAAATAGTCCTTTCATCAGAGACTGTGTTCCACAATGTGATTACATGCTCAACAAAGCTAATGGGCGAGGGCCATGTAACTAATAACATCTATCCACCCTCCTCCGTGTGTCCTTTAATGCTAGCATGGTGGTAGTTTGTGTGTGGAGAGGATCCGGCGATCCTGCTGTCAAGGTAATGCCCTGTAATTGGCCTTCTAATTCTGTGGGATAATGAGACTAGAAGCGAATGGCAAAGGCTACGCTGCTGTACCTACCTGCAGCACCAGACAATTAGTACTCACAAAGATAATCACAGGCTGGCAGGTGGACCTTCTAATGAGGCTGGATCATGATTTGTTCTCACTTGCATTGTTTAATTACATGTTGTTGAAAGAGTTATAAAACCAAAGTGCCTTTTCTGTTTTCCATTTATACAGGTCACAATTCCTGCCCTGACCCTGTTAGGTTGACTCACTCTGCCACGATCTTTATTCTCATTCTCACTTCCCTGTTCTCCATCATGACGAAATATGTCGATATATGGGATGTAACAGAATAAACTAAAGTAAAAAAAAAAAAATGAATGAAACTCCTGCTGTTTAGTTTGAGACTGAAAGGTTAAAATGTGTAACTGTATAATATAGTGGTGACATTTTATCCTGAGAGTGACATTGCAACAGGGTCACGACTAGCAGCAGCTTCAGTCACTGTTCAGTCACAAGTGTTCTGGCTGGTGTTTCACTAGACACAGTGACTAAAGTGACATCTGTGTTTACTGTAGATCAATGAGAAACGCATCATTAAAAAGGGTTGGCAAATGTGGTCGACAGGGAATATCATTCTGGAAGAATTGTGTTCCATCGCTCCAGTAGAGTTCCAGAGAATCGTAGAATCAATGCCAGGATACACTGAGCCTGCCCTGGCAGCTCACAGTAGCCTGATGTCGTAATAATACACTTGATTGTTATTTTCCTTCAATTTGTCACCAGTTTTTAAATGCAAATCAATGAAGGCAATAGTCAGCGACTTCCTGTGGGCCGCTGTGCTTTCATTAGAACAGAAGCATGAACTCAAACTACAGTACAAAGCAAACCTTTTTATGTTGCCCTTTTTTATGCTGATTCCCATAATTCTTGACTTTAAACCATGGATTCCTCAAAAAGCTGGTAAAATAAGTCTTGCCCAGATGAAGATGGAGAAACCCTTGAGGGACTCTTGGAGCCGCCCACACTCGGCAGGTGCTGGGGGCATTCAACACAAGCAAAGACGGTTGCTGATTAAAGTAGAGCTCTCGCTGCTTGACAGTGAATTGTCAGACATGTCAGGTAACAGCAGTCTCTGTAAATTGCTAGTTACAGATCCTAATTTATCTGTCTTTAACATTTTCTACAATTTATCAGCGGAAATCCCTTGTGGGTTCTCGCCTCTGATGGAGGTTGGAGCATGGTGGCAGGGTTTGGAGGAGGTCTGACTCTCACGGAAGCGTTAGTGGGAAATCTAGAGTCCGTCAGGCCCATTCAACAGGAGTGGGACAAGCTAGTGTGGAGTGACAGAAGGCTCAGTGGTGTTCTGCCCTCTGGACATCATGTGCTCCATCTGATGAGACTCCACAGATGGACAATTCTCCATGACATACCATACAAATGTACATATATGCATGTATTATTACATCTGATCAAGTCACCCAAATAAATGCATGTAAAAAGGATTAATGTCCAGCTTCAGCTTCATATATACTTATACACTTTATACTCTTCATCTCAAAAGCCTCAACATAAAATCAGAACATCTTTTCTGTTTGTATTCTTTTATCACCTGACTTTCATTCAGGTTTTGTGCACTTGTCCTCATTTAGTTGCCCTGTGCTTTGGCTAACTCTGCCTGCTCTGTGAACAACCATCAGCCTGGTTCACTCGTGCTCCATTACGTACGCCTTGCTGTTTGAATTGTTGACTCTGTTCCTGGCCATTGTTACATGGTAACTTAAAGGGAGAAATGGAGATCCTTTGTAAAGGGTGTCTCTTGACCAAAGCGTTTAATCCTGCACCTTCTCCCTGACTACAGCCTCTCTGATGTGTGATTAACTCCAACATATCGCATCAAATTGTTGGTGGCTCAGACAGCTTTGGATGTCGTCTTTCTTGGAACAACCAGCTCTCGTGGACTTCAGAGCCATGTTGATTAAGTCCATCACTTAAGTACTGATTAGATTGGACACCCTGGGATTTGGAGATTATAAGACATGGAGCAGGTCTCCTCTCCGGGTGCGTGTGTGTGAATGAATTTGTGTGGGCTGCGTTAACGGTTAGAGCGCGTGAGATTGTGATTTGTGATGCTTCTTGTGGTTAAGGATGAATAGAAATATCTCACTGTGAACTAATAACCTCAGGCTTAAACACAACACCACGGCAGCATTTATTTTATTTATATATTTTATTTGTCCATTTTCTGTGCAAGACCATAAATTGGAAATCATTGACAGGCCCCAAATGAAAGATCTCGTCTGCTTAGTCTTTTGCTTCTTGCTGCCAACTGTGGCATCAAGATATTATTGTAAAGTCTGAACTGCTGGTCAGAAATGCGTTTGTCTATATTAGATAATTACCACAACCACTGTTTAACACATCTGTGATAAAGGATTTCCTGAGTGTAGGTGCAGTAATACACTTGCTCTGTGCAAAATGCAAATACATAATCTGTGCACATTCGGTGAGATATATCAAGCCTGGAAGTGATTGAGGTGACTTTGACTGCACCTATATTTACTACACTACTCTGAGACCCAGCTGGTTTGCAGCCAATTGTTAACCAGTTTAGAGCTGCCTACTGTCGTGTTGCCATTCATTGATTGCAGGATGCCTCAATTACCTGGTGCTTGTTTTCCAAAACACAGACAGCCTTAACATAAAGACAGTGTGCTATGCCTTTGTTGTGGAAGGGAACTGGCTTTGTCCGTTTTTATATTTCAATCCTGACATTAATGTTCTCCAATTACAAGCTGTGATACCAAGAAATACACAAAAGTAGTCATCACTTGGCCTGTCTATGCCTCCAAACCTCGAAACACAGAGCCATTGTGACAATATTTGAAGTAATTGAAATAACATTTTGTTTTCTAGGATATTAGGTTATGTTAAAACTTTACCTCTGGAATTTTGCACCTTTTTTGTGTTAAGTAAATCAAATATTTCTTGATTTGTTAGATATGTCTAGAAGAAAACTACCCAAAGTGCCCCAGGTGTACAGCAGTAAGTGACCCTACCACACTTGGGGTATGTCGTTGTCAGGGAACAAGTGCAGAGTTTAACCACACTTAATCTGCTATCTCCAAGAAAACAAGATGCCACGGTTTAAAGTGTAGCATCTACTGCGCCCTTGTAGCCCTGATCTCTGCGATGGTTATCTTTCATCCTGACTCTTCCCAGAGGCCCTAATGTGCCATCATCATGCTGCATGCGGTGAAGCCTGTTTGTTGACAGCTGGTTTCTAATGGCTTCACTCACACGGGAGGCAAAATTGTGTTTTCTTCACAAATTGTGCCATGATAGCAGGCTGCGTGGCTCACAATGGGCCTTAGGCCTCATCAGTTCTTAACCCACTTGCTGCAAGTCTAAATGGGCCTCCTTTGTCACACAGGGGACATACATACAAAAATCGGATGGTTATCTCCTGTGGCACCAGCCTTTGTTCTGCATGAAAGAAGCCACGTATTCACACTGAGAGGAGATCTAGTTTTTTTAGTTTAAGTTTTTGAAAGTCTCATCCAAAATGAAATCCTCCATATTGAGTATCAAACTTTCCCTAAGCTTAAAGATGGACCAGCATCTTGAATGTTCAGCAAATGACACCTGTTTCTATACATGTTACAGGTGTAGAATATTATTGTAAAGAAAAACTTTTCACAGACATTTTCAAGGTTATTCTGACCATAACAGTCGACATTTCTTTTTGTGGTCCCTGTGAAACGAGGCAGTTTCCATAATCACCGTCACCGTTTTGTGTGTCCACTCACTGCTTGTTGGTCTCATGTTGACTCAGGATTAACAGATAAGTGAAAATGAGCCGTAGTAGTGGAATAATCTCTGTGACCTATTAAAGCAATAAAGCAAACAGCCATGCAGAAATATTTACACACACACACACACACTCACTGATGCACACAAGCACTCACACACAGTGCACTTTAATTGATTTGCTGGGGTTATTTGCTTCGTGGCGTTCTTTTAAATTAAAGGGATATTTTTTACATATGAGGTGTGATATGATCATAATGAACTGTTGAGTTTGTGTGTGTGACTGTTTAGATAGTTGTACAATGAGGTGGGTTTTACTGTACGGCAGGAAGAAATAATTAAACGTGAAACCTAAGCGTCATACATTAATGCTAATGGCTGTAGTCAGTCAGTCACAAAGGGCACGCAGTCTGACAAATAATCAGAGGCAGGATTTAAATGGAGGGTTTATTAAATAAAACAAATCATGACTCACATTTTACACACTTGTCGATCTTAAGAAGAAATGACTGCAGTTACAGGGAGATGAGGAAAAAATAGTTTGCTTTCACGTCATCATTGCTTTTTTTAAGGTAGTGAAGATATTGTGGTTTTGTTTTTGTGGGTTTTTGGATTTTCTGACTTCTGATGTCGCTCCTGCTTTTCTTTCTTTTTTAATTACTGTGCTTTTCTTACAATTCAACACACACGAGATCACATAGTAGGAGCTGGTGACGAGCTGATGAACGATTTATTCAATTAAGCTCACAACCACAGTGATAACCCCAATTTCGACTGAGAGAAGAGTCTTGTTGATGTTAATGTAGTTAGCTCAGTGAGACCAGTTCTTTATTTTATGATCAGCCAGACTCAGTTTCAGGGAAGACTTTCCCCCAAAAAATAACCCGTGGGCATATTTATTCAACTTTCTAATCATGCACAAGTGTGGCCTAAAGTACATTATTTTACAATGCATCATTTAAATGTACTGTCTGGAGATTGCATGTATGCAAAATAATGGGTATACCTGCAGGACACTGTCAGTTTAGCATCATTAATTAAGACACTAGTCACGTCACAGATTTTAATAGTCATGGCGACTGGAAATAAATACAAGTCGGCAATCTGCAACTGCTCTTCTATCTGCTAAAGTAATGCCAACTAATTACCGAAGCATGGCGCTCACTCTTACTCTCTCTGCATTATGCTTAATAAAATGACCCAATAATGCATTTGTTGAGAAGTTGAAAAACATCAACTGCTGTCTGAACTGTCTGTCTCTGTCATGTTCCCCTAAATCAGCTCAGCACAAAATGAAGTGATGGAGGGACACGAAGGCAAAGTAATGATGCCGCGTTAAACAGGTCATGTATGTTTGATGAATGTTGGCTCACGGAACGGAAAGTGAGATGAAACGAAGATGAAAAGGGGAGAATCTGAAGAGCGTAGTAGCACAGAGAGAATTGGCTGAATAAGGGCTCTAAGATAAAATAGGAACAACAGCAGAGTCTGGATAATCAAGGCAGCTCCTCCAACATTTGATGTTTGCCACTACTCATTAAACTTGTAAACATCTGCTTTTTTTTCAACTTGCATTTTTTTACACTGTTTCAAGATCTAAAGATAAATGACTTAAGGACCAACAGATTAGTTGATAATATGTAGATTTTGGAGTTATGACGACTACTGTGCATGCATGCTGTGTTAATCTGGCACTTTTGAAGTACATAAATGATCCCTATCGCAGTGACTGTATCAGTATGCAGGACAGATCTCCGAATTAGAAGACATCTGGATTCAAGTAACGAGACATAATGCCTTAAGTAGTGAGATCCCCCAGCGCTGGTTTTTGCCTTATGAACACAGCCAATCACGCTGGTCGCACCTGTTTCCAGTCTCTCTTCTGGGTGGAGTGAACCATATCCTGAGCTCTCGCTGTTCGTGGTTAACGAACAGATAGGATGCCAGTATTGATCATCTGATCTAGTAACTGTCGAACTAGGTCTGTTTTGTTTCTGTTGTTCGAATGGTGTCTAGGATTAATGCTGTGCTGATGCTGCTCCCTGTTTTGAATTCCGTTACCTCCTTTGGCTCAACTTAAATTATACAGCTTGTTTGGCAGCACATTTTGCCTGGTGTGAAGTTGTGCTAGGTGCCGTCTTCACAGTCATTAGTGCTTCACTATAGGTGCTAATGGAGTGTCTAGGCTGCTGCGTCTCTGCAGGCTTGTTTAAAAGCATCTAAACTTTCCAATATCCTTCAGCTTTATCCTTTTACCATTTAGGTTTTACATTACCCGACCCAACCCGCTCCCTGTCTGTCGCTCTCTTCCTTCTACTGTGGCATCCCATCTCTCATCCTCTCGTCCAACCTTCTGAGCATCGCTGTGTTGTTCTCTCCTGTCCGTCAACCTATGGCCAGATCGATCGCCGATGGTCTGTAAGGTGCAGTGCAGGCTGTTTGCGGTCCCCTCTCCCTCACACGGAAATGAATATTAATCAATGTGATGTGCAGTGAAGGAAAAGCATAGAAGCTTTGTGTGTCAGCCTCATTTGGGATGTGTATGTATCATCATTTTTCTGTCCATGCGTGAGCACGGGTATTCGTTGTTGTATTGTTGCTGTGTCTGCAGAAGTTATGAATCTGAGTGAAATGATTTTTAGCAGCCAACTGTTGTATTTCAATAAGAAGCACTGATGTAAATCATACTGTACTGATGTGACTATTAGAGCAATGCTTTTTCTTTCTAGGGGATGCTCTCCTGTGCTCTCCATAGACAAGGTAGTCCTCATCTTTAAAGCCTCTTCCCTTGTTAAAATGAGACGTGACATTTTTGACCAGAAGTGCCACACTTTGTCTAGCTTGTCTGAGAGTCACACACTCAAGCACTCAGCTGTCAAAAGGATTTTCTTTGCCTTTCAGCGTTTGTCAGACTCATCACGACATTCTCGGAGAATAGCACTGTAGCTCTTGTTGTTGTAACTTGACACGTGATTCAGTCCTTTGTTTGTTACTGCAGTCAAAGATCTCAAGACATGTTTTTTTTGTTGTTTTCTTTTAACCATGATGAAATGATTATCCTACAAACATAAAATAAAGGATCCAAGGAACAAACTGCAGACCTCTCTCGACTCAATAAAGCCAATTATAGAGACTGGGTGCAAATAGCATCCATTTTTACCACAACAAACCAAGATAACATTGTGGAAGAAAGTTCTGTGGGCTGATGAGTCAAAGGTTGAACTGTTTGGACGTCAGGCGTCTGGTTACATTCAGCGTAAACCAATCACAGCATTTTACAAACGTCATACCTGCAGTCAAGCAGGGAGGCGGCAGCGTCGGGATACTTTCTGCTTCAGGTGAGGGTGACTCACCATAATTCAGGGAGATATTCATTCTTTGCTCTCATCCAGAGAATCCTGAGGGAGGAATGTTTTTGTGGTTTTGCAGCAGTTGTAACATGAGCATTTAAACGTGCGACATCCAAAGCTAAAAATTAAATAACAATAACCTGTAAGTAATGAAGTTGCCATTGTTGATCTCAGCTTGAATTTACATATTTCATTCCCCTTATTTTGCATGAGGTGTCGTGGTGAGGACCTGAGATGTTAATGCTGTAGAAACGCTATATTCCATGCCAGAGGATTATTAGTGTCAGCAACGATCAAGTGTGAAAGTGAGTTTTACAGGGTATTAAAGCACAAGGAAACAAATGGCTGCCTGCTCCGTGGGTTACCAGTATAAAACATTTACATTACACCTACAGGGCACAAGTTGCAATTAGTAGTTTATCGCTGGAAACGTATAAAACCAGGATATGATCCTGTTAAATCTGAGGCAAAGACAGTAAAAATCATAATCACTTTAAATCTTTGACCCTGCATTTCCTTGTCTCAGTCTATTTTATTTGTCTCGTTTCCAGGTGTTTGATTATTATACATTAGCCGTGATTCCACATGTCTCACCTGCTCTGGTCTTTCAGTCTGAAGAAGATCAATCTCAGTAAATCAGCCAGTCAACACCCTTCCAGGCTACCGTCCCACCAAAGACATTTATCCCCCCATCTCTGTCACACTTAGCAGCACTCGTTTGTCTGAATCTTCCCTACATCACAGGCGCAGACCATATTTTCAGCCAGTGTGCATTTGAAGAATTGAAGAGGCATATTTATGATTTGATCTTTAATCAAAGTGGAGGTGACAGCATAAATGTCATCACGCAGCAGGAACAAAAGAGGCAGAGCGGTGCGGGTCATTAATGGATGCTAATATAATCTAAGAGTAGGGAACACAAAGTAAAACCACAGAGAAATGGGTTGCAGGCATGTTTGATGCAGACATCTTTTTTCAGGTTCATTACCTGGCGCTATTACAACCTGCGCCTGTGTGGATCAGTGCTCTTGTCTCTGGGCTATCATTAATATCACACAGGTTTTACAAAGGTATTAAGAGATTACTGTGGCAGAATAGATCTCATTTTACAAGTGCTTGCAGGTTATGGATTGTTTCTGATATCTCCTCTCATTTATTCTCACAAAGCTCTTCTCCAGTAGATGTCATTTACTCACATTTCACGGTGACAAATCTATTTAGGCTATTAATCCTAAATTTAAACTTTCCACTTTTTGTTCATTTGACAAATCTTCTTGCAAAGTCAGATTATTATTAGTAATCCAGTCATTAGAATAATAAATGGCAATCATTCTGTGGTTTGCTTTTCTAAATGTTGGGGTTTGCTGCTTTTCTGTTTTTATTTTATTGCTCATTTATGGTTTGGGTTCATTATTCAGACAAAAGAAGCAAGTCATACTTTTCGTATGCGCGTCACTCTCTAAGTTAACAGAGATCAGTAAAAATCAATCTCTGCTGTGACAGTAGAATCAGCCGTCACTCCCAGTGTGCACTGTGCTGTTTGAGACTTTCTACTGACAGGACTCTAAGGGTCTAGTGACACAAAGTGTCACTAGACCCTTATACCCATGTAAGTGACCTTAGTCCTTTGGTGACCCTTAGACCCTTAGTCCCATGTAAGTGATTACATGGGAGATTACATGCTTTTTGTTTAAATGAGGAGAGATGATACAGATATGTTAAATGTGACAATCACCAGAAACGCTGAACCCAAAGTCTAAAATATCCCAATAAAAACATCTGCAAACTTTTTGATGCTACACGCTTGGTGACACACTACGCTGGTCGTTGCTGTAGGACAAGATTTTAATCACGGTTCTCAGCGAAGACAGAAAACGTAATGTTTATGGTGCAGACGCATACTGACGAGCACTACAAGATTCACATTACATGTTATGTGGGAGACCGTAAGACCTAATGGACCGGTCCGGTGTCAAATGTAACGCAGCATAGAGGTCATGATGTGACATCAACCAAGTACGGCAGTGAGGCTAATGCAGCATCACATCATCACCTCAGAGACACAACACATCAGAAGGACAGGATGAGTCATGAGACAGCTGGGGTCGTCAGACAGACAGGACGATGACTGCTATGCTGACCGCTTCATTGAGTTACTGGCATCAGATAGATTTGGTAGAAGAAAAATGAAGATGGACTTTCACTTCTAACTTTTTGAACTTGTAAAAAGGCAATTGAAAAGCGGAAGAGGAGAGAAGCGAGGTCCACACGACACAGTTTCAAACACTGGACGCATATTTCTTTGGCAAGAAGAAGCATTTACCATGCAGTGTTGTACCCAGAGGGCAGAGCTGTGAATCTGTGGCAGCACGCCAGCATGCAGCAGAGGGATGCCATCGCCACCCTGCTGCCTACTTGATGCAGGCTGGCAGTGTGCAACAAACTATAGAAAAACAAATCAATCAGCACCTGCTGTGATTGTTCTGCCCTTTTTTTCTGTGCTCTTCCTTCATCTTTGACTCACTGGTGATGTTTAAAACTTGATGTTTCCACCATGTTAGTGTTGGGATGCCAAGCAGCAACGCGTGTCTGGCCTCATATTGCCTGTGTTTTTAATGTCCTCCTTTCACAGCAGCTAATTGAACCCTGCAGTATCTGGGCAAATCTGGAGACTAACATAACTTGACAGGAAGAAAAGAAGCCGCTCATGCTTTCACATGTAGATTTTCATTTAGTAGTCCTGTGAAGCTGTATCTCTCTTCTGTTGTTTCATGACTGTTTTGTTGTTTTAATGTTCAACTATCAGTACTCAAACATTTCTATGTACACTTTATCCCCTTTAAATCTAGTGGGAGCTCTGCCAGTAAACACCTTGTCATCCACCTCTGGGTTTCACAGAACAGAGCTGTGACCTGTCTGGGTGGTGCAAAGTGTCCCCTGTGGACTCCTGTCAGCTCCGAAGTCCAAAGTCCACGCACTGTCCCGCCCCCCCTCTGGGATTACCTGGCAATCTCTGGACATGTTAAAGCTTCCTGAAAGCTGTCAGAGTCCATAAACGTTGACTTCTGTTGCCAGAATTTGTGCTTGTATACAGTGTCCTTACGGGGCGTCGATATGAAATATCATTTTCACATGGAATCATTTAAACACTGAGTCTATAATATGTTTTAGCCAATATTAAGGATCCAAACAACATGTGAACACCTCCTGAGAATGAGTAATCCATCTTTCCCAGCTCTTATTTGTCCCATGGTGTTTCAGTTTAACATACCAAAACAGCTCTCCTCCTGCAGACAACAGCTTCTCTATTTGCACAATTCATGTTGAGAATATTTGGGAGAAAATGAGTCCCATTTGGGATTATTTGAATTCGGATGAAGCTGCTGGTGGGTTTTATTTTGGCTGACTGCGTAACAAGTAATGTATTTGAGAATTTGTTGAACGTTGCTGTGGCATCATCTGAAAATGTATGTGTGTGTCTTTTGGCTAAACGATACCAAACATATCACCAGAGTGTGGGGGAATTTGACGATTCTTCAATGGCACTAATTATGTTGAGGTTTTAAAAAGTAGTTGAAAAATTCAGTCTGGACCAGCTCAGCTGAGCTACTAAACAAAAAATGTAATGAAATTACTCACAAGTCTATGACGGATGCACATTCTTTCATCCTGGATAAAAACCAGCAGTGAAGTAGCAGCTTCTTTTTTTTCTACGTGCATAATACCGCAGTCAATACGTACAAGAGACCTGTCATGTTCAGTGTGCTGCTTTTATTTTCCGCCATGTTCCTTAAACACAAATACATCTGTATAATGTTTCTTCTTCTGAATTGACTTAGGAATCCAGCAATGAATAAAATAAGAGGGGAAGCCTTTAAAATCATAGAAGAAAGCAATAATACCAGCCACAGCAGTACAGGAGCTTACTGAGAGGATGGGGCTTTTTATTTTTTATATTGTAACATTATTTCTCCTTTTCTTTAAATGGAATAATAATGCATATAGGTGACAACTAGGTGAAGGATATGGCTGAGGTAAAAGCGAAAGACTGAAGTAGGTAATGTGGCTAATTTCCCATATGAAATCTGTCCTGTAAGACCTCCTGGAATAGAGACTGTTATTGCATGGCGGCCTATCATTACACACTCACTATAGATAGTCCTGGAATCCCTTATAGACCTCACAGGCCCCATTTTCAGCTCATCAAAAAACACGATTTGAGTGGAATCTTCCAGTTTCTCCCGCTGAGGGTTTGACCTCCGGCCTGCTTGTCTATACTCACAAAGGACATGTCTGACTTTGTTACGGGTTGCTACTGAACAGTTTTCTGTCTCGGTGTGACCTTGGGACGTGGCAGTATTGTTGTGGCCCCAGCTGAGTTAAGTCTTATTGTAAATAAGCTCAGAGATTGTGAAGGGGCAGACACACAGCACAGTTTATGGATTTACTTGTGCTGACCACCTTTCAAACTCAGGCCCTTAATGACCATGCACTGTCCTTGCGTGTAGAGTGATGCTGATCTCTCTGTGTCTGTAGGTTTGTTTTTATTTGTACTGGATTCCTGCAGGTTAAGAATCCCAGTGTTTTCCCTCTGGGGTCGGAGTACCAGACCCAGCTAGTCTCCCCTCCTCCAAGCACATGATTGATTCCTCCACACGGTCGGACTCCCACAACCCTCTGGCCCAGATCTTCAGTTATTTAAGTTTAATGTGAGGTATTGGAAAGAAATAGGTTCCTGGTCACGTTGTAGTTGCTGTGATGGTTTTGTGAGAATAGAAAAACCACTGGAGCCTTTTCGCACGCAGTGCAGTACAGTACATCACAGGCTCAGTGTTTCAGCGCTCTGCTCATTGTAATGGCCTCCACGCTGCTGAGAGTCCAAAGGCAGCTCGTTCACAACGACGTACAGTACATGCACAGCGCACAAACCAAACCCTCCAATAAGCAGCATCTATACACACACACACTTGCCCTCTGACACGCTCATCCTCCCAGTCTTCCCTTCCACACCTTAATGAGGGAGCTCATTATGGACAAACAAGCTGCTGCCCCTCTGAATAAGCAAATAGGACAGCTCTGCGCTTCAGCTGAGTGTGAAGCCCTCGGCTGAATATTTTATTGATTCTGCGAGTCCAGCTGTTGATCTGTCGTGTGTACTCGCGTCATTAATATAGTGTGTGCAGAACAAAGCCTTCTCTATGAGTTCATCAGGTTGCAGTAATTGTTCAGGGGCGGCCTTGCTGCACTGTTTGCTGCTCAGGGTCAAGACGGCATGTTTACATTTAAATTAACTTCATGATCCCTGCCACTTTTTTTGCTTATGTTTGTGTGTATTGCTGTCATTTCTGCTCCCACACTGCAGATTATCCATCTAAATGACTACAAGGAATAACCCAACAGGGCTGCTCAATTATAACAAATACTAGACGCTTTTATCCAAAGCTACTTACAGGTAGCTAGCGCTGGGTGTCTGGCTCAAGGACACTGGGTTTCAAACCCAGTCTGACGCCTAATGCTTAACCCATTGAGCTACCAAGCCGCGGCTACCATAGTTGCTGCTGAGATGTTATTTTTACTGTTAGTGAAGAGGACGGACTAGATAGAATTAGAAATGAGTATATTAGAGGGACGGAACCAGTAAAAAAGTTTGGAGACAAAGTGAGAGGCATAAGACGTGCAGAGGAGGAACAGAGTTTCGCTTTGAGTCATTCGGATTACAACAGTTTCCCGTCTTCAAGTTGCTAAAAGAAATCCACAACATCAGTGCAGCAGTCCTGTCGTACAGAACGACTTCTCGAATGCTTTCGACAGTGTAGCTGTGGCTGATGCAATCACGTGGATCCTCTCCCTTGTTGACCTTTAGCAGACTGTTCTGGGTGTCAACGTCGAGACGATTAAAAAGGTTTGACGTAAACTTACTCGACTACTAACTGGTGTTTTGCACTGTGTCGACTTTGGTGTTGAACTTTGGATAAAATTCAGCTGAGAAATACTGGTTCTGTGGATGCACGGGTGCCTTTTTAGCCGGTCTGTGTTGACAGACCGCACAGAGGCATGTGGGTAGGTTCTTTTTAGAGGTTTCAGTGATGATGACGAGGTCAGATTCCATATGTCCTTTTCTCCCTTCCCAACCCTCGTTAAGACGTAGTGCCGTCTGCCCGTCCCTTGATCGTCACTACTCAGCAGAGTCGATTATGTAATGTTATATTTTACTGATCCCATTTGACCCTTTTTATGTGTGACACATAAAATATGTGGTGGTGTCTGTCTGTGTGGGAGTTTCTGCAGACTTGGTGTAAATGCAAAATGTGTCCTGTGGGAAACGTGACACACACGAGTAAACGGTAATGATGAGGTTTAGGCAGCTTAACATGAAACTAGAAATGTGCTGCTTCGTCAGAGGAGTTGGTGTTTTCGTGCGGGTTACATACATTATGTAGTAGCATCCATTCTCAACCTTTGCCTACAATTTATAGTGTGAAAATTATATCGTTTTTTTTCTAATTTCAATTTCCAATAAACATTTAATCATGACCTAAACAACGGTGAATTACTTTTTAAAATATAAAAGTACTTGTTTGTTTAATTTAAGATAACATAACATAGATCAGTGAATGTGAGAAGTGATTTTTTTTCTTTAGGGAATCATAGTCACATTAAAGTAATTAACCCAAGCATATGTGCATATTTCTGCAGTTACGTGTGAGTTATTTATGGGTTTCTCAGGCTGAGTTGTGCCCAAGTCAAGGTCTAGTCAGCTAATGAAGTTTCCCCCTCTAGCATAATTAATTACAGCACTTATCTGACCAGACAAAACCCAGCTCGATGGATTATATTAGGATGCAACATCGTGGCCCTGGATGGCCGACTGGGAAATGGATCATGATTATCTCGCAACAGAGACAACCACAGGCCCATCACCTCATATCAGATCAATTAGCAGTCAGGCTCTCTTTCTACGCAATGCTTGATCTAACGACGGCAGCAGACTGTAAAATGCTCTGGTTTTTATTTTGGAGTTTATGAAAATCTTTTACTGTAGTTTATCCTGTTTGGAGTCAAATTAAATATTAAACACTGTAAAAAATACTACATTATACTTACACTCTTTGAAGGCGGTAAACCTCAATAATATTTAGGTGATGTTTTAAAGTCTAGCATTTCACACATTTTCTGCAGAGCTGTCAAGTCCAGGGATGTTGGCTTCGTCTCATCCACTGAGTTTCTTCACCACAGAATTTCATTTGAAACCAATTAATTTTTCTCCAGGTGAGTTCCACTAGCTGTGAAGTGAAACAATCCTGGGTGATAAATTTGACCAAACAACTAGACCGAAGCAGGTTCTTGAACTTGTCCAATTAAACCAATTAAACTCTCCTGAATGTCTGAGAATCTTCACCATCAGACACAGAAGGATTTATCTAAATGGTAAAGTTAATGGCTGAGAAGTGAATGTGGAGAACAGCGTTTCTTAATAACTAAATTGAATTATTTAAGTAAATGATCCATGATAGTCATAGTTAAACCATTTAAATGGAAACAAACTATCTCGGTTTGTCAGCTTATGCTTGAGTGAATCTAACATGATCTATTAAAAATGGAACAGGAGGAGCAGTGCTCGGTAAACTACCCCTGGCTGCCTGTCAAACAGCTGTCTCTGAATGTAAACAGCACAAACCCAGCTGTCATCACGCCAATATCTGACCATGTATTAATCCATTTCACTAGGGTTATTTACTACATGCCCCCATTAATCATGATCAAACCTAGATGCTAAACTAGCTTAGCTGCCAACACCTCACTCAAATAGATATCACAAAGGTAAATGAAGCCTCTATAAACAATAGTAAGAACACTACAGTATGTATTACAGTATATTTCTGATTTGAAGCTTGTTAATAGATAGTGTTGTTGAAACACTGTTGCACAACTGAGCGTCTAAGAAACGGTTGCAGCCTTCGGCGCCGACACATCCTCTGTTCATAATGTAATTTACATTCCACAAAAGTTGTTTTAAGTCTCAGCTGAAATAAAATGTGTTAATGCAGCTCTAAATGAAAGTGAAGACCAAGCGTTTATGGCAAGTAATATTGCTGTAGTTTGTGTAAGCAATAAATAACCTGCCAACATATTCACTGACTGTGTGTGTGTGTGTGTGTGTGTGTGTGTGTGAAAATTCCACCAGCAATCCAAGTTTTCCCTCATTTTCTACCATTCTTTCTTCTTTGTTGCTGTGTGCTCATGACGTTAAATCCTTCATCTTTAGTGCAAGTGCACTAGTTTCTGATTGTCACCTCATGCTGCTTGGGGCAGATTTTTCCATTTGTCGACATCTTCCTGCATTTTTACATCAACTCCTCATGCGGTTGCACCACCAGTAGAATGCACTTGTTCTTCGAGGCAGTTTTTAGTCGCATCCCATTGCTCACACATCCATTGGCAGGTAGTTGTTGAAACCTCGTAGTGTCTGTAACACCCAGCAGCTCTGACATGACAGCCCATGAGGCGTGTTTAGAGGTTTAATATTTCTAACAGTATATGGCTTGGCGACCCACGGCAGCTTCTTAAGGCGGCAACTACAGCCTGTCTGTGAAAATGCAATTCTATATTTTTCTCCCTTAGGGAGACGAGTACAGGCACCTTTATCTTCCCCCCCGGCCGATGCTCTCCATATTTCATCACTAAATGACTTCCTCTGCCTCTGTGATGGAGAAGTAAAAGTAAACGATAAGTCTGAATGTGAAATTCATACATTGCATAAATAACAGTTTCTTATGGGATGCTTTAAAGCAGATGCTTCTGACAGACTGAAGAAATAACTCCAGAGTTAGAGTCCTGCAAGAGCAGACGGGACGAGATGGATCTGCACAGGAGAGGAGTGAAAGCGACAGTAGCATAAACCCGCTGTTTTCATTGGACAGCATTATAACCTGAATGAACCAAATGTCTGTGTATTTATAGGAGATTTTTTTGAATTCGGTGTGTTTCACTAAATTTCAGCATCACAAACTAACACCTTTAAAGTGACCGCAAAGCGCAATAAACACCAAAATAAACAGCTGTTTCTGAGTAGAATCGCCCTCTTCGCTCATACAGAACCCTGATGTCATCAGCCAGTCCGCTTCAGCGAGTTTGCAGTCTAGGTTGAGTCAGCAAAGAGAATAATCAGACATCTCAGATCAGAAACAGACCGTTCCTCTGTGTTGTGTTTGTGATGTCTGCGGTACTAGCAGATGCTCTGAGTCTGACATGCATTAAAACATACGCGAGTACGACAAAGTGGTTCTTAAATTGTTCATCTAACCGTCCACTTTCTAAAGCACTTGTTCTGAACTGGGGACCTTCACATGCTGCCCCCTGAAAAAGATGATGACAGTCATGAAGTTATGAATTCTCGTGCTTTTGTTCTGCTGATCCAGCTGCTGCTGGGGTCTGAACAACACAATGCTGTTTCAGACGGGTACATTAATTAAATTATTTTACTGCAGCACTGCAATGCCCCCCCCCCCCCCACGTTCATTCTCAGACTGCTGCTTAGCGAGTTTGGATTTATGGCCAGTTGCATTCTTGGATTGTTGTAGCTCAATATAAACCATTCAAGCGTGTGCAATGAGAAGCAGTATTTTTATTCTGTGCGTGCCCAGAAGGCTACGCACGTCATGGTCCCATTTGTTTGCGTACAGAGTCTCTTAGATCTTTTATGTTTTTAATTCACATAGAATGAATTGAACTAATCAACTTGACGCCACGACAACAAACATCTAGGCGAACTTCCGGTTGACAAACCTGTTCCAGACACATCAGACAAAGTATAATCATTTTTTTGACTCTGTTAGCATATAAACAAGCCAGCTGGGCGAGTGAGTCGGGAGCAAGATGCCACAGTGTGGAGAATTTTGTCAAACTCTGTTGTGCTACGCGCTGTAGCAAGATTGATTTTGGCAACTGCAGAGCAGTTATGTATTTCATCAGAGTCTTCATGTGTTTAGTATTAAAAAAAAGCGTATTTACATGAATTTAATATTATTATGATTTTTGCCAAAATATTCTTTGTGACAAAATACTTTTTTTGGGCCTGCAGTGCTGAAAAAAAGGGATAAAATGTTTTATTTCATAACCCTAACTATAACAGTGATTATAATTATTGTCTAGTTATGGGTTAGGACGTGGTCTCCCATAATAATCTCTACATTATAATGCATCACACATTTGCACATAGTTACAGATCTGTCAGCGTCACACTGGAAACCACTTCTTGCCATCTTCTCTCTACCACAGAAGATATACAGGGAGCACACACTCAAACCCGGCACTTACTCAGGCTGACCCCCAGAGGCGGCAGCGGTGATGAGGAACCGCTGCCGCCGTAGCGACCCCTCCGTTCGGTTGCTGACTGTCCAAGCTGGTTAGGGCTGGTCACCGCCGTCCTCCAGATGCGCGCACACACAGGGGTATGAGGTGTAGCACGCTGTGGGCTGCTGCCCCCACCCACTCACCTGAATACCAGTGAATGTGGCCTGACAGGCCAAAGACCTCAGCCTCGAGGACTCCAGAGTTGGATCACAAGGTAGACAGACCTACTCGACTTCAGCTTATGTTGATTGCTGAGACTGCAGCCGGCGTAGAGAAATGTTGGGCTGTTTTAGTTTACTAAAGTAGAATGTGTGAACCTGTTTAGCTGACGGCTAACTCCTAACCAGTGTCGCCTCACTCCCACTGCTAGTTCACGTTCCACTGGAGCTGGTTATGTCTGCATTTGGGTGTTTATGCTGCATGTTTGAAACAACACATGGAATGTGCTGCTTCCACCACGGAGGCTCTGATGTGAAACTCCTTGGCGCTTATATATTGGCACAGCATGCCACTCCAACACTTAGGGGAATAGCTATGATGCCATAATTCCCAGACACTGGATGTACCAATGAACTTCTACCAGTAGCCTCCCTTCATTTTCCTTCAATTAAACTCAATTACCTTGTGGAGACCCTCTTTAGGCTTGTGCAGGAGATGTGTGTGTGTGTGTGTGTACATTTCAATGCAGATCCTCAGTGAATCAATCTGAGAGGATGTTTTGATAATGCCTTGATTAATATTGCATGGTTCATCTCACTTGACTATTAATGTATTCCTGCTTGCTTGTGTGGTATCTTTGTGGCCCGTCTCTCAGACGGTTTCGCTTGTTATGCGGCTCCCATGTGTGTTTTGTACGTGCGAGTGAACGCGCGAGTGTGTGTCCTCGGGGCCCACACACACGCGGCAGATAAGAAGTCATTCTCAGGCCCCGTGTGAGTGGCAGCGAGGAGCCAGCAGAGGGATAAAAGAAAACGATTGGCCGCCTCTTTTATTTCTTATCGCACACTGAAGATGCAGCTGGATAAAGTAGACACAATGATACAGGTATTGACAAAAGTCTGTTCTAACCCACTTTATACAAAATGCTTTTATTAGATTTATTGTGAAATTCACATTTTCACAGTGGTGGTGGCAGGTTATATGCTCTTTATAAACTAAGGACTAGAACCATTGTGTGCTATTTAATTACTAATAGGGTTATTTAGTTAACAGAACCTGTTCTCAAACTTGATCTTCTATGAATAAAGTTAGTTTTTCTGACCACTTTATCTTATTTTTCACCTTTTGGTATTTACTCATAACTACAACAGAATGTAAATGATCATATTCATTTACAGTCCCGCCGACAGAAGCAGTAGTGATTCTCACGAGAGCTGCAACACAAACCGTCGTTCGGCTGCAAACAGTTGTCTTAATTACGTTCTGCTGGAAGTGCCGGGCGCAGTTCTGCTGCATCTTTGCTTCATGCACAGCCAGCAGTCTGCGCGGGGGCACACATCAGTCCCGGGGGAATCATTCTGTCTTGACACCCCCTGTGGAGCAACCAGGGAGGGAGAAAACAGAAGAACTGAGATCGACAGAAAGAAACACAAAGATCGACAGAGGCCAGACATCCCTTATGGCAGTTTGAGTTCCTCGCCGCTCACACAGAGTCACAGAGCACTGACACAAACACTCAGCTGGATCATGTTTGGGAAATTGTACAATGTTTTTTTTTTTTTATTTATACATGATTTTTTTCATGAATTTGTGTGGTTTTTGCGTTTGTGTTGTTTTGAACTCTTTATAGTTCATCGTGGTTTAATTAAATAAAGATAAAATACTAATTTCACAATAGATACATAGAAAATAGATCAGTTTGATTTCATGTTATTATTGTTGTTGTTGTTGGATCCACTTGGAAATCTGTCCAATTTAAATTAAATTTATGCTAAAATACTGGTTGACATGTAGTTTTGGAAATTGGAAATATAAATTTGAATTGGTTTTTGTTATGAACAAAGATGCTCTCCATACATATGATTTTATTTTATTGTAAGATCATCTTTGGTTGAATGGATTCTTATTTCTTGGAAAGTCTTCATTTTATTCTGTCAAACAAAACATAATCCAGTGTTTTTACAATGGATTCAATATTTCCCATATCCCAACCTGAAATTGAACTTTTCTTTTGAATATTATCTTTTGCTTGAGCTCCAGCTGCTCCTAAGCTTCTCCGGGCAGATGGTGTGTTTTACACCTGACAGGCATTACTGTGAGGAGTGGTTCAGATGACCTTTGATATATAGCTGCTGTATACTGTATAACTTACGAAGTTCATACTGCAGCGTGGAGGTCATCAAACTTTTTTCTATGTCCGACCTTCTCTCTTATCCTCTATGGTTGTAGAGATTGTTTTTTGTGGTAGATTTTCTTTAGCCCAGTTAGTTTGGTATAAGCTTAAATTTCCACATGAACCAATCCCAACATCATGACATGGTAAACTGAACTTTAAATGTAAAATGTGGAAGGAATCAGAGGGGTCAATGAGATAAAAACAGTGTGGTAACCGAGCCTCCACATAAACACCTTTTACAGGTGCTGCATATTTTATGTTGCAGTCGTGTCAAATAAGTAAATGATTGCTGCTGAAAGGTTTCCTCAGGCAAATGCAACAATTCTGATGGATCAACAACACAGCCCTTGTTTTTTTTAACACCCCAAGTTATGTCCACATAAGAATAAATCCTGTCATTGAGCACTTTCTCTCCCTCGTGTCCTCCTCTTTTTCACAGCAAACTTGTTTGATCAGTTTGATTTGTTCAAATAGAATATAGCTCTCTTGTGTTTACCGGGCAAACTTTCCACTCCACAGGTGTCACATCTCTGTGTACTTTTCATCCATTTTTAATGGCAGGGCCTTCAGGCAGTGGACACACGAGCTCCCTTCCTCCTCTGTGTCAACGCACTCGCGTCCTCTGAGGACTCCCCCCATGGCCGAGGGTAAACGACTTGAAGCCGAGGCTGTCCTTTCGTTAAGCATTACTCTGAATGCTAAAGCTGCCTCCTCTGCTTTGAGGGCAGCACGTCTCACGAGATAAGAGTTCCGTGTTTGTGCAGCAGCAGTTCTCTTCGCTGAACTAATGCTTAATGGAAATGGAGTCCCACAGTGAACCTGTTGGAGAGCTAACCTTCCAGTTTTGCATAATGTATCAGATATGACTAAGACCCAACTGACGAAACTGCAGAGCACTACAAAATAAAAGTACCGTACCACGCAATTCACTGCTCCTGATCATGTTTCTTACAACCACTGTGAAACTTAGAAGGTTAGTAACAAATATGCGTCTTTAAGATTCGAAACGTTTGTGGCCCTGGAAATAAAAAACGAAGATGGTGCAGACGGTGTGTGATGACTCGGGCAACTAAATGAGTCTAGAGTTCACTGAGCTGCTGTTAATCGTTTAATAATTCCATGTCTGCAACAGTGACACAGACACAGAGAGCTGCCTTTTTCAATACATCATAGCGCCTCCGTGGAAATGTCAACTGGTACAGCTGCCTCCAGTACATGGTCTATATAATCAGCACTTTAGCCGCACACACACACACACACAGAGCTGCCTCTGGGTGCTCGTTCATCTCTGCCAGCACCAGGTCCCCAGAGAGAGGCTGGACACAGAGATGTCATACACACAAATGTTATAGACTGGTCATTCATTTATACAATAGTACAGTACATCCTAACCTCATTAGCTGACACACACACAACGCACAGAGTGGACCCTCTATGGACCAGTTAAATACTCACTGATGCATATGTGTGTGTGCATGTGTATGGGTGAGGGAGGGGGAGAGGGGGAGTTAGTTCTCCGAGCTTGCAGAGCTGGAGCTGTGTGAAGCTGGAACGGAGACAGTTTTCCTCACTGTGCAGCCCCGTGTGCAGCCTGCTGCCGCATGCTCGCCCTCCTCTTTCAAAATGCGATTTTTCCTTAGGAAGAAGCGGGGCTTTATGGGTACACCGCGGACCGCTCAGACCTGCCAATTAGACTCACCCTTTCCAAACTCTCCACTCCACAGCACCGTTGTTATTACATCTCTTAGGATTCACACAGCTCGTCCTCGCCCGTTCATGGACATGTTCATTTGCTCCAGCTCTCTTGCACTCACACGTGGTTTGCTGGTTAGAAGCAGTGAGTCTGTGGCAGGTAGCAGGGATGTACGGTGGGCAGACCTCAGACTGAAGTTATTTTATTAAGTATAAAATGATATTCTGAGGACATGAATGCTGTATTTGCCCATGTATAAGATTTAGCCAGTCGGATCTCTCCGTAAAGCCCGCTAGCCTTTCTCTGCAGTGGAGCAATATTTCACTCTAACAGAGCAATAAAAAGAAAAATCTGGTGTTGGACAACAAAAGCTGCCGATGTAAAGTGTCTGGCAGCAATTTAAAAAGCCCCGCAATCCGGTTGTTGTTTTTAGACAGCCAACCTAACTGTCCCTCAACGTCACTGCCAATTTTAGAAAACAGACTAGATGTAAACGAACAAGTCAGCTGATCACTGGATGAGATGGCTTGACTCAGACAACTCTTGTCGCAATTGTGCAAATGCAGTAGTTATTTAGCACCACATTATGTGATGCATGCATTAAAGCTGTTATCGAGCTCCCGTCAAACTTAAAAAATCTAATGGGTTTTGGACAAGTCTTATGTCCAAGAGATTTATTTGAATAATTTAGAAATTCTGTGTGACTTTTTAGAAGCAGAGTCACATTTCATGAAGTCTTTAGGAGTAAAGTCTTTAATTGTTGGGCTTTTGTACTATTCTATAGTTAATTAGATGAGCTTTTAATGGAAGCACTTGGGTGTATTATCTGGACAAAATCGCTGTGCTTTGCTATCCTAATAAAGTAGCTTATGGCGTGGAGAAATTGAACAGTAGGGAAAATAGCCTCATGAATGAATTAGTCGTCTGCGACAGATTACCGCTGCAGTAAAATAGCATGTTTTTCATTTCGACCTAAGCAACGATGGAAAAGCCCTGTTGTAACCTTCAGAGCCAGGGAGCATATCCCACGATGAAAGAAATCTGCTGCGTTGCGTTTATTCTTCTCTAGGGTTTGCTAAGAATAACTCTGGTCTCTTGTCCTAAAACAAAATTATATGACAAGTGTGATTTTATTTTAGTTTTTTTAGAAGATGCTTAAATAAAAAAAAGTGATTAATTTAAGTAGTAAATCAACGAGTTAACCCGCAAATCTGCTGCACAAAGAGCAGGGAGAGATTACCTCGCAGACTCCTCCACTCAAGTAGAGGAATGCGAGATTAAAACTTAAACAGTGAAGGGACGTGTTCGGGGTGGGGTGGATCATCGCCCTTAATTTTTCAGGAATATGGGAACGTATTATAGTTTCTGGCAGTCTGTGACTATGGTAACACAAGCAGGAGGAGTAAAAGATGCAGAAGGAGCAACGTGTTTCTAGCTAAGTCTCAAACCACTGCTCTGAATTTGTCACTTGTGACTGTGTTACCACAGCAGTCATGAATACTGCATTATGGATGGTCTAATTAGAGTGCACGTCTGCGGGAAGCTGAGATCTGTTTTGGTTCTTTTCCGCGAGGCTGTCCATCTTTCCCCTTAGTAGTTTCCAAAGACCCCCCCCCCCCCACTATAAAGCGTCACCAACATGACTGTCTCCTGTTGAAGCACAAATTCTTGCCTGTGTTAGGGCCCTGGCTGGAGCAGTTGCCTGTGCGCCGTATGTTTCTCAAAGGAAACTAAAATGCCACCAAGCAAGAAGACGAACAACCGCTTCCCACTGTGCGCTTCTTTTTTTCTGTACCTGTTCTAATACCCTGTAAGGTCCGGGAAGCAATGAATCAACAACAGAGGAAGCGAGCGCTAAATGCACAGTCCCGAGCTTAAGGATGGTAGGAGATGGTGCGCTTCCACATGTCTGGTTCTATCACGCCCAGCCGGGCTTGTGTCTCTTTGACAAATGCTATTTTCTGGCTGGGTGGTCTCTTCCTGATGAGGATGCACCATCTTCTATTTTCAAAAGTGTAGAACGCAAACAAAGCCCAGCAACTTTTTTCTGGCGGAGAAGGGTTAGAGGATATGCTAGAACGAAGTGGAGAGAATGAGGAGGAAAATAGGATGAGGGAAAAGTCACTGATGCAGTTGGTAGTGGTAAAACTCTATATTATTAGACACCTGCCTTTTATCCTGCGGCACTTCCGCCATTTCCTCAAGAACACACTTATCTCTTGCATCCTCATTTTATCAACCTTCCACTCAGGTACATTTGAGCTAATGTACCATTTAATGGTGTAATGAAAAAAAATAATAATGCATCGTCATCATGTCCTTGACTGTTGTAGCTATTCAAGTAGTCAGAGCAGGAATTTAATGTCGAACAGTTGGAGCCCAGGTGGTGCAAATCTTCACCCCTGTGTCGAGACAGCACATTGGTAACAGAATTTAATTCTTTTTTTAACGTACATAACGGATCAGGTCTCCATTCTTACTGTGTTTCTGAGTGAATCAATGGGCGCTCCCATGGGACAATCCACAGAGAAAATGCATTATTGTAATAGCTCCTGCTGCCATGTCTGCCCCAGCATTGTTTGTGCTCCTTCAGACATTAAACAAATTACCGCTCATTCCACTAAGGTAAAGCTTGTAGCAGATGCTTTTCAGAAGGCGATATCGGTCGTAGAGGCTTGACGTGTTTGAACAGTGGGAGTCGGAGGACTACAGCATACTCGGTATGGCACCCACTTGTCGTATGATGTAATGTGATGTAGGAGAAGTGCACAACACAAACCAGTTGAAGCCAGTTTAGTTGGATTAACCCTTTTTCTTCTTGACTTTCTGCTTATTGTAGTCTTTACTCTGCTTTATCGCTGTGCAACTAAATATGTATTAAGGTCTTGTCAAACTGAACAGTTTCCTTCTACTTAGCTGATCTCAGATGTGCGTTTTTATCTAAGTATTTCTAATTACTGAGAGTGCATATACGCAATGAGGCCGAGTGAGGAAAAACATGCATTTAAACCTGCTCCTGGCCACATACAATAGTCAAGGCAGCCTCAGCGTCGTGTCTCTTGCATTATTCATTTCACAATGACTGACTTTGTCAGAGCCTGTGACCTTGATGTTCCTCACTGTAGGCCTGAAGCCTCATGGGGAATGTGATTGACCACTGTGATAGTTGAAGGTCGTGGCATTGTTGTCAGCTGGAGATTTTAAGAGAGAAGCCATCATTTTAACACCCACTGAGCTACATCTTCCATAAGCCGACATATTTACTGTGTGCGTTTTCTAATGCCACCAATGAGGCCCCGACTACACCACCTCACATACGGTATGGTTAGATTGGGTTGGGGGGAAAGGAACAGACGTCGAATAACTTTGCTGGACATCTTGTCAATTCTGTTGGTGCAAAGGTCACCACGGGCTGACGCACTGTAGATGGCACACCTACACACCACGTACAGGAACACACGCTCAAACGCAGCGAGTGGACGGAGTGACGCCAACGAATCCATTAGGAAATACTTGTGCTGATGTACGACTGAACAGATAAAGGGTACACTTGTTGTGATGTTGCACTTCCAGAGACTGAAGGATAAAAAACAAACACTGGTAATAGCCTGCAGCCCCCCCGCAGGTGACAGGACCACTTGTCAGATTCTTCCATATCGCCTGGATTCAGAGTTATTGAGAGTGTCAGTGTTTGTGCTCAGAAGTGTGTGTTTATAAAGCTATTTTATTATGTTATAAAGCTTTTTCTCTGTCTTTACTTGACCACTTTTGCACTGAAGTATGGATTTACGTGATGATAGCCAGATTTTCTTGTTGTGATTTGGGTTACATGACAATGACAGACAGGTCAGCGCTGTCCTCAGAGGCAGAGGCCGTCCCATCAATAATAAAACCAGCTGTCAAACCGAATTGTTTGGGGTGTCAGTGTGAACCGCGTGATGAAAATCCTGACAGCAGTAACACTATTAAGGTGGCGAAGTTGAAGTGCGGGATATTACTTGGACATCGCTCTGCCACTGCATGGGTGCCTTTGATTTATTGTTTGGGATTTTAAGAAGGATCCTGATACTGGTGAGAAGGTGTGTTCAATAAAACACCATCACATGGACAAGCAGCGTGTCTCCTTGTGTTCCCGTGAACCAACAGCGAACGGACCATCATACACTGAAAACAGTCCACCAGACAGAGTAACGTATATTTCATAGTCTGTGTGTTAAAACGCTGACCTCTCTTGTTGCCTCACATTATTAAGATGTGTAGACCTTAGATGGTGCGGGGCAGTGGCACCGGTTTGTTGAGTGGTTCCATAGCCTGCTGACCTGCAGTAATAATGGCTTAATAAAACAGAGCATCATTTAGCAATAAAATAAACTTTTTGACAACTTAATGGATTTCCCCGGTTTAAAAGCACTGCTTAAAATCCCTCCAGCGCCACTGAGCTGTGAACCTCCCATTCAACTCCACGAGAGAAAAGGTATTTCTCTTTTTCGTGTAAGATCACGCGGAAGGGATAACTGAGTGCTGCTGTGCCACTGAGGGACAGTTTTCCTGCAGTCTAAAAGAGGAGAGAGAGAGAGAGAGAGATGGGGGATGAGACCAGCCATGACGGTGGATCCTGTAAAAAGAAATTCACTCTCATGAGGTCTCATGAGGAAGTGTCATTGCAAAAAAAAAAAGCCATCTGTCAGCAGTTGGACACTTCTTTGTCAGTTATTTCCACACAGAAATGGTACTAAAAGTGCAATATAAATAAACGTTTCAGTCCCGACTGGCAGGTTGACAACCGCCGCCTTACTTTTCCCTACGTTATTAATGGCAGATTTAGTCAAATCCTGAATTCATCCCTCCACAGACCATTAGGCATCCCTCCTCTAGATGACTTTTCCAGCACTTTTGTTGTTTTTGTGATCAGGCAATAGCACCTCTGTCAACATGTTTTAAAACTAAGGAGAAAACAAAACACCTTCTGACTGTGGATCCCCATTTACTGTATCCTCTCCCCTCCCCCAGTCTCCCCCTTCTGTCCCTGGTGAAACAGACTGAACGGAGACCCATAATGAGCCTCTGTCTGTTCCAGCACAGTGAGTCGTCTGAGGCTGTGATGTGTCACTCGTGCAGGGCTTTTCCCTCTCCAGACTTCAGTGTGCACAACAAAAGAATTCCTCCCCACCAATGCTTCCAATGCCACGGGGGTGGTGGGGGGTGGGGTGGTGGTGGAAGAGATTCAGACCTCCTTCAATGAGGTCTTGTGGCCTAGACTTGTGCTACACACTCTTTCACACACCTACACAACAACAAACAGCCAACCTTGTCCTTGTTTTGTTTGGACAGGCAATGGCAAATAGCCTATTTAGCAGATTGACATCACTTATGCAGCTGCTGCACTGCGGGGATTGCATTGTGAGCTTTCACCCTTTTCAAATCAGCAAACAGTTTGGTTTGTTGTGTCTCTGTCACTTCCTGCTATGCATCATCGTAAATTGCCTAATTCAGACTCTTCAAGTCTCTTCACCACTCTGTGGTGCAAAGCAGAGTTTGTTCTCGATTAGGGTTCGTAAAGACTGTTGGCGAAAACGCGTGCCCTGTGGCGGCGGCGGCGGCGGCAGCAGCAGCAGGAACGACACCCTGACAGCCTCTGCCTGGAAGTGCGGCAGCTGCCTCTACATCTGAGCAAGCACTGAGAAATCCGGCTGGTTCTCTCCACTTGATACTGAGAAACCTTTACAGAGTTGGTGATAATTATAAATGTGAAGGCTGAAGAAGCCGACATTTATGTCGTCTGCAAGTTGAGTTCTGTTAAGAACTCATCCGAGAATTACATGCGCCATGAAAATCAATTTTTTCTGTTGTGAGTGCACATTTAACAGAACAACACGGTGCAGTATTGTTATTAATACGTCAAACACTAATTCAACAGTTTTGTGACATATTAATGTGTAAAAATGCACCTCATGATTATTTGAGAAACCCAGGCGGACGCTAAACATCTAGCCCAAGTATTACTTGATTGCTTCAAATGAACGTGCACGTTTGGGGAGAGGTGCAATAATAGGCAGCTTAGTGTTGGGATTTTCGCTCGTGATCTATGTTGACACAACGCAGTAATAATAATAATAATAATAATAATGAATACTTTGACTAATGATGCATTCTTTGCAAACTCTGAGTGTTTGCTGTGTGATGTATTTTGCAGTGTTTATTGATCAGATAAAGAACGAATGGCATCCCAGTACGCCGCGCAGCTCAGAATGTATGGAGAATGGATTTTATGTTTGTATAGCATGTCTCAACGCACTGGGTCTTTTTTTGCGTCTCGTCTCTCTGCTCAGACATCTGTGGTAGCAGAACTGACCAAAGCCTGTTATTACCCCGTGGTAACAACTGGGGGATTGTTGTCGACCAACAGTGGACACGTTGTTAAAAGAGCAAAATACATATATATATATATATTTAACAAATGTAACAGAAAGAATCCTTCTCTCTTTCTTTTGCTTTCAGCCATCGAATATTATCAGTCAGCTCATGGAGATTTGCTTTAAGAAAACTCTGCTAGAAACTGGTCTAATAAGACAAGCTACTCATATCCTGTCAAACAAGTTCCTTCAAGATCGCGCCGTTTGCATTCCGAGCACAGAAGCCGAATGAAGCTTGAAATTCTTTCCATTACCTATCCACGTTTCTGCTTAACCTGCGGTCGCCGTCTAAAGTCATTCCTTTGACTTGGGAGAGGGACTACAGCACAAGTAAAAATCGTCCCCTGTGTGCGGCAGATGCTCTGTTTTAGACACGACGCAGACATAAACTATTTTTAAAATCTAGGATTTAGTAAAACTAATTTTGATTAACTGTGGGGGGAAAAAAAGTATGTTATGATTGTGAAATGAATTGGGCAAGGTGCCATTTACCAGTGCTGCTGGGTTTGACGTGACTTTGTGGAGTGACAGATGCACTTGTTACTGCCAGCTGGCAGCAGGCACTGTCGATGTTTCCAGACATGCACTGCAACCCTAAACGTATCTAGACATCACCTGCTGGAGCTGTATGTTAAGGCATTTACCAGGGAGTTGACGTGTTCGTGACGGTTTGGCCTCGTAACTCTTTGATGCTGTTAACGAAACCGAAGCCGTACTATTTCTGCAGAGTTTCCCTCCTGCACACTCCTTCACTAGTTCCAGTACGTGAGGAGACGTCTGACATCCAACAATCCATCCTGCGGGCGATGTCCTGATCTGATTGTATCACGTTGTATCCGTCACTAGGCCATAGCTTCTCTTTTAAACATACAGAATAAATCTCTGACTATCTGACACTCAACTCCTTCTACGTGTGCTGGTTGTCTCCAAACCCTGCGAGAACTTTCTGGCAGGGCTGCAAGCGCACGTAGAAAACCTCAACAAATGGTCCAAAATGCACCAGCACGTCCGGTCTTCAATCAGCTGACGACAGCTTGTCACACCACCTTTCATTACTCTTTACTGACTCTCTGTCGCTATACACATTAGCTTACTAAGGCTTGGTAGCATAGCATCCAACCTTTGGATATACCACGACTGTCTAAGCTTCCTCATTAGTTGTGGTCAAGGTAGAATGTTTGTATATTTCAAGTTACTAGTCATTAGTGACAGTATTTTATCAATAGTACATTTATTTATTATTTTTATCACTCACATTACATTGCAAAGCTGTTGTGCTTTCAGTCTCAGGGTTTTATTATCATGACCCTTTTAATAGGCTTAACGGCGAATGCTGTTTTTTAATTTTCTCTCTCATAATGTCTCACAACTGTTGTTACTGATTTGTTTGTGGTCTTTTTTTGTTTCCTTTTGCATAATAATTGTACACTTTGTACAATTCTTATAAAATCTACAGTTGAGACATAGCTACGATGTAAATGGATCACTTAAGTTTTTCATGCCAGTCCTTACTCAGATCTCTTTATTCAGTTATAATGAAGTGCTGTGTGAGAGGTCAGAAAGCTCCTCTGTGGTAACAACAAAATGCCAACATAATGTCCCTGACATTAACCAACCTCATGACACAGAATTATTCACCAGCGTGCAGCCATACAATGGTGGCCACCTAGCTTTCAAGTTAACCCGCCCACACACACACACACACACACACACACACTCATCAGCATGCATTATTCTTTTTTTAGTGCCTGATGAGCACAGTTTGGTTAGCGTAGCCTGGAGCCTCAACCACATCACACATACAGCGCGCACTCTTTCCTCACTCTCGCGCTCTCTGGCTGTTACCAGTGTTTTCAGAGTCATGGTATGTGAAAATATTCAGTGAGAAGAAGGGGGGGAAGACCAAAGAGGAAAGGATGAGAGGGAGAGGGGGTTGGAAGTGTGATGCCACACAAGCTGCCAGCGTTGGCTGATGCGTCTGGCCATTCTGAAAGGTTAACAGGCACCAAATTCCCCTCTGTCTGATCTGACATGACACTCTTCTCCACTCTCATCGCACAGTTTGATACGTCGTTCTTTCACGGGTCATGGACACAGAAGCCATTAGAGGGATTTTTCACTCTCTGCTGTGTAGGAAATCAGCATAAAGGAGACCCAACTATTATTCTCTAACTTTATATCTGTCATATATAGACACACGCCCGCATGAAGGAACACACACGAGCGTGCATGCATCACACGTAGCTTAGCGTATTAGGACACGCCCCCCGATAGCAGAAAGACATTGCCTGTTTTAGGAGAGGACTTTAATAAGAAATAATCCTTTTGAAGTATCGCTGCAGGCTCTCGGATCTGAACTGACTTCACCGTCCCACCTCCTCCCACCTTTTAACATACTGCACACTCCCACACGTCGAGCCTCCCTCTGTGCATATGGAGAGCAGCGTATAAGAACGAACCTGCATGGCGTTCTTGAAAACACACTACATCCTCCACTCTCCTGTAAATCTTTATAGTCTCCTCCCCCACTGTCTCTCAGCTGTGTGCACCTCAACTGTAATGCAATGTGCTTCATGTTTTTTTTTCTTGCACCCCTCCTCCCTGCTACTGTCTTCCCTTCCCTGAACTTCTTAATGCATTAATTTTATTATTTGATGTCATCCTTTAGTAGTTGTTGTGTGTCTGAAGCTCCGTCTCAGGCAGTTCGCTGGGGCAAATCTGGGAATCAGGAGAACCCCGGTAACCTCTCCGTCACCCTGAACACCCCCCACTCACACACAGACACATGCACGCATCACATACCTGATCCTCAGTAGCATGCTGTGAATCCCTCCCCCACCCTGCCGCCGCTTCCATTTCTGCACAGTGTGATTAGGAAGTCAGAGTTTCCTGTCAGGTCTCAGACTCACCTAGATCTGACAATGCTTCCATCTGTACGCTGCACTAAAACAATGAACCAAAGCCTCGTTTTTAGGATGGAGAGATGATCCAGTTATCTCGAGTAACTTTGCGTGAATCTAACATCAGACTAAGATTTCACACGTGTGACCTCTGGGTCACTGTTGGAAGCCAGAGGCATTAGATTCATGTGTAAGACACGCATACTGTTCCCATAATATGTCGCACCACTCTGTCAGCGTGACAGATGAAATCGGACTTGGCACTTCCCTCATACACCCGGCTTGTTTCACACTTTGCTCTGCGCCCTCTTCCTCCCTCTGCTGCGAATTCTCAGGCAGATCCTGCTGCCACCTGTGTCACTATTCTTTGTAAACCTACACAGATGTCACAGAGAGACGATGTGTTTATCTTAGTCCTTCAGTCACTTACTTTTAATTCCAGTGCAGATTTCTCACCACAAGACGCACTTATGCATCCCTCTGTTTTTTGCATCATTGCATCAACACACGTGCAAGTTTGACAGTTGATCAAAAAATGAAGATTCATTTTTTAATGAGGACACAAACGTGGTCTCGTTCCTTTCACCACACTGTGTGTGTAGTCTTCTCCTCTGTCTGACACATTTTTATTTCCAACCAACTGGAGTAAAGCAAACGATAAGTGGTCTCATTTAAACACCTGCTCCTTAAGCTACTCACATTTTGCAAACAAAAAGAAGTCTCTTTTTTTTTTTTTGGTTAATTTTATTTTGTCCTCACACATTCTTCTGAACATCCTAAACGTGTAACACGTAAGCCTCCGGGGCTGTGCTGTCATTTCCTTGCTCTCCTCACTTTGTGTTTTCTGAGGATGAAACTGCTCCCAGGCCGCTAAGATATGTTCCTACTGACTTTGTGATCCCAGAGGCTCTGTGAAGGCCTGTCTGTGAACTTCGTGTTGGTGCTCCTGGCTTTGATTGACACATTCATGAGGCATGTGGACAGTCCATGATGATCCTGTTACATTTCAGCGTGTGCAGGGCTTTTTGTCACATGTACTACGGGACTACAGATAGTCGAACAATGCAGGTGCCTGTAACCTACAATATGTTGTTGCTCTGTGGATGCTCTGGCTGCTTGGAGCAATAAGCACACGTTGCAGTGTCAGTGTCAGAGCGGTTCTGGTGTTGTACATCCCCAGAGCTCATGAATAACGCAAAGGTGAAATAAAGAAGATTATTGGTGTGGATATTAGAGGGTGGCTAAAGCCTTGAGCTGCACTGAGGCAGTTTTCATATTCACACTGTTGTCCTCAATTTGTTTGTTCATATATAGACTATTATTGTTTTCAAGTTACTGTTTATAGATAATTTTTAGCACATCTCAAACATCATTCTCATTCAACATTCAATGAAACACTATGACTCCGTAACACGTCATTTTCTTCCCCTCCTGTTGGATGTGCTTTAGGTTGGCTACAGTGCAGCTTCAATATAATATCTAATATTATATCCCCAAGATTGGTCTGAATCAAGTGTGATAAATAGGCAAAAAAAAAGAAAACTAGAAGATCTCACGCCACTTGCCAGCTTTTTGTGAGACCGCCATTGCTCGAGGTTCTTTTTTTTGTCCCTTAAATCCCCCTTTTTTAGTTCTTTCTCCTCTGCAAGGTCATTAAAGTCTGGAGAATTATGATTCGGGTCTCACTGAGTCATGTGGTTACTCGTTCCAATGAGAGAGCTCACGATTTAGTGAGTGTTCGGGATTTATAAACATGCAGTCCAGAATCAATTGATATCAAACCTGTGCTACTTTTTGAACTGTTCAATCTGTAATTTCCGTCTAAATATTATCCTTTTGTTCGAGTTTTGTTCTGTATCCTGGCTGGTGAGAGCATGTTGCAAAGAGTAAAGCTGTCAAATAATCCCAATAATCATATATTAGCTTAATTATCTGTAGGCTGAGATAGTTAACTCACTACAGTCATTAAATAAACTGGTTGTATCCTAAATAGTCCTAAAAGGTGGTTTGAAATGAATTTCAGCAGCCTCCTTTTTCCTTTTGATATGAGCAGATGATAGTAGCGATGGAATCTGTCCTGGTGGTGTAGATTGCTCCCTGTTGCCTTGTGGTGCTCTTCATCCGTCAGCAGTGTTAGGTGTCCCGCAGACAGGATCTTAATAGTGGCAGAGCGAAGGGGACAGGGCATCTAATGGAAACCCTTTGTCCACTTGTCACTTTCACTGCTCCCATGAAAACATCCTGCCGGCCAATCACACGAGCCCTCTAGGTAGTTGGTCACTGTGCCTTTTTTAACTGCGCAACTAAAGGCATCTATCACATGGAACTACCTCAACTTTCATTCTTTTGCTTTTTAGTTTATTCTTTTTCTCTCTCACTCTATAGGTAACCTGTTGACGTCAAACCATTTGATAAATCTAAGGGGTACAAGACAAGTTTTTTTTTTATGAGCAGTGAAAAAAGATTCAATGGTGCATTAAAACAGAAAGCTAAGTCATTTGGAGTGGTTCACTTTGTGGAGAGCAAAGCTTTCTTGTTGCAGTGTCGAGACATGTTTTGGTAAAGCAAGGACTAAATACTGTATTCTCATGTTTTAGATGTTTTCAGCTTATCCTCTTCCTGAAACACTTTTGAATAGCTCACACGCGACTTTTTATGAGGAGAATATAAAGGCAGTCTCAGTAACATGCATCTCTCCCACTGGGTAAACACTGTGGTGTGTGATAAGAGTTTCAGGCTTTTACTGAAGGAAAGGGGTGACGTGGGTGGAGGGGATCATCTATATCTCTGTAACTCAGTTGCAGCCAGTTGGAAAATAAAGAACCAGCGAGTCGCTGCAGGATTTGTCTTCCAGAAATACTGCTTCTCTAAAGACAGTGGATCTGGCCTCATGTTCTAATCAGACAAGAAGGAAGGGGAGAGGAAGACATCCACTGGAGTGTGTGTGAAAAAAGACACCAATAAGCTCCTCACTCTGGAGGCTCCTTAACTGCAGGATTTTAAAGTGTAATTCTGGAAACAGACATGCACAGGGAAATGGAATCATTCTAACCTTCCAATCATACCGGTCGATAATATTCTGATGACAGCTTACAATGAGAGACTGTATTAAAAACGGATGTTTTTCCAAGTACACTTATTTTTTTCAGCTCATGACTGCGGATAAGGAGACATGTCCACGCAATCCTATGTTGGTGCTCCTGAGCGGAGCTAGCCCTGCGTGTGCACACGTGGATACACGCACTTCTGCATGAGGTGGCACATGGAACTGATATGGCAACAAATACTGTGTGGTCTCATGCAAACTGGCCTAAAGTCAGTGAAGTTACCATTTAAAATATTTTTTTCAGACGTCTGCTCGGTGCAGGGGGTTTAGGCGCCCCCCTTATTCTTATCTCCTCCAGCAGAGGGGTGTGGGCAGACCTTCCTCTCACAGGCCAGCTGGATTACTCATGTTGGTCTAATCCCATCTTTTCTCTCAGTGCTCTCTGTCTGACCGACATGTAGTGGACCATCATGTGTGTGCTCCAGACAGACACACACACACACACACACACACACACACAGACACAGACTAGCTCAGGTGCCTGTGTCTGATGAGGCTAATACTTAGCACATAGTCCTTATCAGCCCTGCTGCACCACATCATGGGGAATCCCATTTCCTCCCATGATTCCCAGTTTTCTCTTATCATCAGAACCCGCTCCTAATCCTTAAAACCCTTGTGTTACCACACGCCCTCCAACAGCTTTGTGTCAAGGATCATCTCCCATGAACACACTTGGGCGGATAAATCTCAAAACGCTGTTTATGTGTCAGAATGACTTCTGTGTACGTTTTCAGGGCAAGCTCACATTAAAACATCAAAACTGCTGCAGCTTTCCTTTTAGAGGTTGAAAATGTGTGTTATTCCTCAGTTTTACCTTAATTTTTGTATTAATATTGTGTGTTTACTTGTTGTCTCCTGGGAATTAGGACATTTATTCCCCGTGTACTAACATCAGTTTTCTTGCTGTGCTGACCCGCCGTAGCTGATAATTAAAGGAGGAAATACTGTGTAAGTGATGGATTGGACTGAAGGCAGCAGCTGCTTGCCGTTGAGATGTGAGTCAGACAGTGTTGTAAGGCAACCTGACCGGAACTGCTCCGCAAACAGCGAGCAGACAAAACAAATTATAGGTTTGGCGTGCCTTAAAAAAATGCTGCGGCGTCAGGAAATTCACACAGAGATGTGATGCAAAGGCGTGCCCTGTCGTCCGGATGTGGATGGACATAAGCCACATATCAATACAAAACCCAACTGAAAACTTGGTTGTAGCTTATTTGCACCATTCATTACTGTGTGAAATGCGCACAATTCATTTTTCTTTTGCATGTATGGCTGTATAAAAGCGAACACGTTGCTGGTTTTCTGTTTATATAATCCAATAATAATAATATTGTCAGTCTGGAAATATTGTCTGCCTCTCATTTGCAGACTCATGTTGCTACATTAAGCAATAAAGCACTAAACCACATTCTAAACATTTGCGATTCCAGTTGCCCAGATTCTGTGATGCAGGCCTACAGTAATTGACACCCTTTGCTCTGATGCACAAAACTGCCTCTTAGCATTATTTTTCCAGCTGTTTGTGTTTTCCGAGGCTCAGCTTAAGCATAAATGACATTAAAGTACTGTTCGTAATAACGCGTTTGGTCACAGATTGCCCCGTACGCGCCTTCGCACGTGCCACTGATTGAAATGTCAGTGTTGGTTCAGTAGTTTGGACAGTTAACGGCCCGAGAACAGCTGATGAAAGACTTTGAAACATGGCATAACACTTGGGAAATTTTCATCACAGCAGGAGGTTCAGCCAGTCTAGCATGCAAATGTCAAACACATGTTTGGGGAAAAAAAACTGGGCCAAGTGAAACACAAACGCAGTCTTAGACAAATACACTGATGCCTGCACTCACATCCACCTCTTCTCATTTCCTCCCTTTCTTGTTTTTGTTTTAGTGGAGCTTTTTCAGCACGCGGAGGAGGGGGTTGGTTTGTCTCAGCAGTGTGTTGGGATTACGGGTAATATTGCAAGGAGCCGGCCTGCTGCTTTGTTAGCGGAGCGGGAGTGGACAGATTGCCCGTCTGATCTCGGTTCATTTCTAACTGCAGGATGACCTGCAGCTAAACACCAAGGCTGCTCCCAAACTCACGAGTCTGTCTGTCCTACACATGAATTCCAGGCTTCTGTGGTCGTTTATTTCTCGTGCTGGTTCAGCTCTCGCAGCTCATCGTGAGATCATTTGGCACTCTGTGTTCTGACTCTGCTTTTTTGCTCAGTTTGACTTAGGAATTTATCTCGAGGGGAGGCTTGGTTTTGTATTGCTTGCGTGTATTGTTTTGTGTTTTGTCAGCTGCTGTGATTTTTCCTAAAGAACGTCTTTGGTTCCAACGAGTGTAAACGTAGGTTGTCCTCTTGCTATCATGCACAATGTGTGTAATTAAAAACTAAAATGTGAGAGGGGGGACAGAAAGCCGATTTACTCACTTCTCCGATTGAATCCTTAAGGCTCCAAGTGATCCAGACTTCTATCAGCAGCACATCACTGCCTTTATTTAACCTTTAACTGAACTCTCACCTAACTCTTGCCCTGAAAATGTTTTGACAGCGCGCACACACGTACCAATCAACTCGCATCTCATCTCCCAACAACTGTGGCAACAACAACTTCTGTTCCTGTTCTGCAGACGTGTTCTGTGGATGGAGCTTCGTCCACCTTGTGCCACTGACTCACCAAATGCCTGCAAGTTCTTCTCACCACCCCCTCACTCCTAAAAAAACCTCCCACAATCACCACGCCCAGCCTGGAGCCCAAACACTGCCACCACACTCTGAACACATGGCCTCCTCATCGTAGATGGATGAAATACGCTGTAAGATTGATGGGTGATAACTTACCGTTTCCCCTCTTTATGCGCTACTGCTGCTTGATCTGGGCTAATTTATAAGGGCTATTAATGCTGCTCAGCTCCGACAGCGTCTTTTAACAGAGCCATTTATTTGGTTTATGCTGAGAAATAAATAGTGGATACAAAGAGAGTAAACACGTCGCTTCTTATGGAGCCGTCATCTTGGATGTTGTAACTTGTCCTTTAGGGCAGTGGCTGTGAAATCAGCTTTAGTTTGTGTATGTCCACCTTCAGCTAAATATTGTTGGTGAGGGTAAAGAAAGTCTTTGCACATGTTCACAAACTCAAGTCATTATATTAATTTTGTTGTCAAATAGTTTCCAGTCAATGACGGCCAGATGTCTCCCACCCACACCGGAGACATCAGAAGGCTGTGCAGGGTGTGTGCAGCTTTGCTTCTTGTCTCAATGGCTTTTTGTTTTCACTCTGGTCTTCAGCGGCGGGACACATCAGCAAAGAACACTTTATCCATTCAGCTCAACAGCCCTGTATGTATGTATGGGTCCACTGTCCGCTCGAGTCATTAGACGGCTGAGTCATCCAGCACTGCCCATGCAACATGATCACCTCCTCACTTTTTTCCTCTTCTTCCTCCCATTGTCACACCTCAAGCACTTGGATCAACTTTCTTTAAATCATCTACCAGAGGTTCCGGTAAAGAACCCCACAGCCTAGAGAACATTTATCTGTGTGTGTGTGCGTGTGCGTGCTCAGGCCTGTGTGTAGAAAGAAATGTGTCTGCTCATACACAGTCAGGCTTTGAGTGTGCTTGTGTGGGTGTGGCACACTGGTTTGGTCACACGTAAGTGAGCAGGCAGACGTTTGGGGATTTAGCGCGTAACAGGTCATGGACATGGCAGCGGCGCATAGGCAGGTGCCGACCAGGTTCACTCGATCTATGGAGCGCAATTTGCACATATTAGCCCGTTTTACTTGAACAGGCTGAGGTTCAAGTGAAATCGATGGCCAGAGTCCTGGAGATAAATAAGCTCTGAGATTGATCTGTAGGAACATCTTCACATCAATAATTCATTGATTGCTCTATGAAATGCATGGAAATGTGCCCAACTTTTCCGAAAGGCTTAAAAACCGTCAGTGTCTGCTGCCATGTATTAAGCTCACCCAGATTTCACTCGGTGACATACAGAAAGTAGTGGATCTATACACGTTTGGTGTGGGCTGAACGCCCTCTACACGGTTAGGGGCATTTTATCCGGCACTGGTGGTAAATGGTGTCTTTGGGTCAGCAGCGGCACTCTTTCTGGCCCTCGAGCCAACTCTGAGGCTTTTCTTGCCTGGACATACGAAGTGAAATCTCCTGTAATCAAGCAGCTGGAAGCTCTGCTGCGAGGGGATTTAGTGCAATGAGGCAAGTGTCAATCTGACTGCAATCAGGTTTTATGCAGGTCTGGGTCCTGATGGCATTCAGCAACTTTAAAATGAGCTGATTCCTGGACACTGATCACAGTCACGTGGTGTCTTGCACCGCGCTCGTAGTGTAGACACACGGTGTGTGTGCTCGAACACATTCCATGAGATCGGTGTTGGTAGAAAGTTTTTCTTCTGTTTTGTTTGGTATGTGTATTGTTGTTTGTCATCATTAGTGCACGTATTTGTGCATTTTGACTGTATTTAATGCTAGCTGCTCGATACTAACTACACTAGTCCCAAAATGAAAACGAGGCGTGCATAGGGTTGGGTTTTTCTGTATATTTATATATTGTCTTTATAAGTGCCTTGAGATGACTTGTGTTGTGAATTGGCGCCATATAAATAAAGTTGAATTGAATTGAATATGTGTGCTGTGCTTCCACCTCAGCAAACGGAGCATCTTCGATTTATGACTTGTGAAGTATGAGGAAGCACTTTTTGGTGGACGTGTTTGTGTGTGAATTGTCTCTAAAGCAGAAAATAAAGCTGAGAAAATGAAAAAGGAAAAACACAGACTTAGGCCAAGGAGAAAAAAAAACATGACAGAATAAGAGGTGGTTTGTAAAAAGGCAAAAACTCCCGGAGGCAGTGGGACACGCGCATGCACACACACGGATGGGTTCAGCCATCCCTCCTCTGTCTTTCTATTATTGATGTTGGGCACGCAGGGTTCCCACACAGCCATCTGTTCACAGCTCTCCCACTCCCTGCCCCTTTTGCTTCATGCCTACCACTTTGGCAGCCTGGCATAAGCAGGACAATGTTGTCTTATCAAAGTGTGAATACTTCATAAATATCACACGCACAATCAGGGAAAGGGCTGTTGAAGGGAAGCCCGGAGTGAAAAATGTTAAGAAAGCACAACCGTAGTGGGATGATTTTTTCATTCTTCGGCCTCTTTGTTGGGTGACACTAACACGGGCATCGATCTGTGGTGTGAGATGTTATTGTGCAGAGACTTTATCATATATAAAGAGAATTGGCAGTGGGACGTGTTTTGTGATGGACTGTCATTGTGCATGTTTTAGAATCGTATTTAAATCGCAGCCTCAAACAACCCCTTCCCCCCACACCCGGTCACATAATGGCATATGGCTGCAGGTTTGATCTGATTTGACTTCTAACTGATGACCATGCATATTCAGTCAACCTCCAGTTGCCAGGGGAAACCGGGTCCTATAGGTCTTTTCATTGGCTCCACGATGCTCACATGAGGGTCCCCTTGGCCCCAGCTGGGGCTGAGGCCGCATGTGGCGAGTCTGGAGACGTGAGTGTGTGTTCGCAAACACTTGGCTTCGCCTCAAAGTTAATCCTTAGATGGGATCCTTATCCCTGCTCCACAGACTCATGCATACCTACTTATGATGCTTTAAATGGATTGGAAATGTTGCATGTCAGTCTCATGCACTAGAGGAGAGCGTCTGCATGGCTGTCTCTCTTAACACGTGTCTTCAGTTACACTGTTCTCACTAACAGCAAGGGCCGCATGTGGGTATGGGGATCGAAGTAAGTTATTGGTTTGGGGCTTTAGAAATCTTAGCTATCACTCCGTTGTGTGACTTGCTGCTTTCCATACTCCTAGAGGGGTGAGAGAGGCTTTATTCCCTGGCTAGTGTCAGAGTTAGGACCCCCTGGGGAGTACAAGATGAGAGGGAAATTAATAATGTGTAGAGACTCAAAGGCTTTGCCTGAACCAAAGGATCAGAAGAGGGTGCAGAGAGTGTATTAGAGGGAGAAAGGGGAAACAGGAACATGGGCAGAGTGGAAAGCAAAATCAGACAGACAGGCCACCTTTGAGTAGAAGCTGGAAAGAAAGCATTGTGAGACGGATAAAACAAGTTGGAGGTGGAGCTGGTGTCTTGAAATGATAAAGTCGAAAAGCGTAGTACTACACTGTGGTTGCATGTACAGTGATACCATAGCGTTGTCTTAACAGAGTTACATAAGAACATTTTATGGACTCATAATAATGTGAGAAATAATTTATTTCCTCAAGAGCCAGTTAGCGTTTGCCAAAGCCAGAGGGAGTCATGAAACACCAGTGCTCCCGTTATCGACACATACTTCTTCCCTCCGCAATGTAAAAAGTTAATGTGAGGCTGAAATGAATTGAAATATGGGAACAAATCGCTTAACATAAAAAAATGGAAGCTAGCACTATGGCACGCTAGCGTGTCTCGTCTCCCCAGGCCCTGCTGCGACCTCACTGACTCAAAGCCAACAGCTCTGGTATCCTTTGAACCTGGACAATGAAGTGCTGCGAAGCATCCAGTTAACTCCGTTATTAGTATTGAATATTTAATGTATTAATATTCCGTTTTTAAATGATATTGTCGGACACCCTTCCATAAAGTCAGTGTGTCAGAGCAAACAGCTAATAATGATGCGGGGGCAGTTTGCCACATGTGATTCCTCCCTGCAGCATGGCCAGGTGGGCAACCTGCCACCTAGTAGCACAATGGGTTTCTCCACAGTGATTCATTAATGTAGCACTGAACAAAATTAGCAGTCCGTTCTTTCTCAGTCTTTGTCTGCCTGTTTCCTGTTTGGTCTCTAGCTGCGACGTGCAGTTGGAATATACGTTGAGTGGATGTAGAATAGCAGACTGGCCCTGTGTTGGATCCATTAAGCATGAGCATGATTTCCTATTACATGGGTCTTTAGCGACACAATGAAATAACCCCTTATCATCCCATCGAGCGCGTGCCCTGTCAAGGTTTCCCTCCATCGAGTGTTAAATGTAAATGAGTGTCTCTACAACTGATTATGTTAAACATGAGAATGACTTCAATGGAGAAAGCAAAAGGTTTTGGTCAACAGCGCTTCAGCATAAGTGCCGCACTTCACGGCTCTAAAGTGGCGATCGTCTCTTCACAACAGCCATTAGCACCGGCGCGGATGCTTAGATGCTGCATTGTGTGTTTAGATGAGAGGCTGTGGATGACACACCTGCCGAGGAAGAGGGGCTGAAACAACAGTTTTCTCCTCCCTGTCAAGGAGACATCTGGCATCGCCACGGCGTCGCTAGCCGAAATACACCCAGGAGTGGGTAATGAGGCGTAGGAGACGGGGGTTTGTGTTCTTGTGTGCGCGTGTGTTCTGGGGCGGCGTTTCCCTTATCTGCCTGAACTGGACTCTGTAGACCTTGCGAGCACGCCATCTGTACTCCTCACCCATGAGCTCACATGCGCATGACTCATAAGACAGTTCAGACACACAAAAGTAAAGAGATTAACAAAGCTGTCGAAAACGAAATGGAAAGAACAACACAGGGATGGCCAAGTGCGTTTAATCCAAACGGCACCCACCCATTGTTGTCTGTGGACCACATGTCTGTGGATGATATTATTACCACGTAAGTCTACTATGTCCTATAATCACCCTTGAAGAGGGGAAGGGGTTGTCGACCATCCTTTTTCTCACTGGCCACACACTGTGTAGCTGGATAACTGCTTTTCAGATTTGGGAAATAAGAGTTACTCAACATGCTCTCCTCCTTCCTTTTGTTTGTTTCAGGTGATCTCCGCTCTGTCGAGGATCTCCCAGCACAGCATTGCACAAATCAAAGGCATCAGGTACGTGTCTCGTCTGTGAGCTCTGTCATTCATCATTTGAACAGCCGAGGCACTCTGGAGTATCAGTGTTACACAAACCATTTGGACCAATGTGTTCCACATTTACTCACAGGCCTGTATTAAGATGGAGGTGGTTATTAACAGCTGCTGCTCATTTAAAAGTCGATTTACATTTTAAGGCAATTAACTCCAGCTTTTTTGTTGCCGTTATCTCGCAGGGCAAAATAATCCACAGCACATTTCCGTTTGTTACTCAGACAGCGGTAAACTATTTATGTAGGAATTTACTAGTACATCATAAGTAGTACTGCGGGAGTTAGAATACTGCATTGTAATTGTGTGTAGTCATTTTTCAGAGATAATGGCGAAGCTGAAATCATGCTCGCGTCTTTATCAGGCTCAGAATGGGCATTTGATTTCTCTTCATTTGTTCGGTCTGCTTGGAGCACGGTGGCTCACTGGCGCCACATAAAAAGCCATTTTATCTATCTAAGTAATGAGTTGATGGAGCACGCCCATTAGGATCCATGCCAGGGAGCGAAGGGAGGAGGAAGAGAGGCAGAGTGACACAGACGGTGCTGGTCCCTTGCCATTAATAAAGACAACACAACCTGCTGACTGCTGGCTAATTCACTTCCTGTCCACTCGCGCTGTTGCATTGCAGTGAGGTGTCAAAATCAATGCTCATTTGGCCATCGCATTATTATTGAAATAGGAAACTAAAGTTATGTGGGTGAAACAATAGAACGAGGGGTTTAATCACAAAGCCCGGTTTCTGAAGGCAGCAGCAAGCTGGCGTTGGTGTTTTTATTGTTGGAGTTACTGTCCTCTACCTGAAGGACAAGCACAGATTGTACAAAAAAAAAGACCTCCTATTTGTCTTAAGGGTAACTCTGACCTCTCACAGTGCTTTCGAAGGTGACACGTGGAAACAGAAATAAGAATTTCTGTCTGCTTCTGCTAGACTATGTGCAAATGCCCCGAGGATCATGTCCCACGCCGTGTTCTGTGTGTTTGGGCTTGGATGTGGCGCTGGCATTTGGTACTATTGGACTTAACCCCTGAGTCCCAGTAGAGATTAAACTCATGAGAGAAATTATGCCTGAAAGGATTTGTTGAAGAAAACATTAAGCTTTAGTTTCTCAGGATGAAGGTCTCAGATTAAACCCCCTTGGTTTCAAATCATTTAAGTACCCACACCTAATCAGGTCCTTCATTGAACTCTGAAAGGCCCACAGAGTTGGTCACTGTGTTAAATGTCTGGGTAACAATGCCACAGGCGCGTTCATTGACGTCCTGTAGAAGCACATTGATTTAGTCGCTGATGTCTGTTCACTGTAATCAGGTCCCAATAGTTCATGTTCCTGTCACTTCTCACCCCACTCGGAAGTTAAAGATTTATTTTGACACACAGACGCAGAGCGTTTGCACGCCTCCCTGCACACTCGCAGCACACGCTGGACGTGTGGTTACATATTCACTGTACAGTACACTCCCCTCAAGTGACCCGAAACACCAGCTTTAGCAGTATTAAAGGCAAAACTTCCCTCTTACTTGGCTGACAGAATGTTGAATGACGTCCTGTCTGAAACCTGTAATCCTGAGTTTCCTCGATAAATAATAATATAAATCAAACATTTCCCCTCCAGCACTAAGACACGTTGTCTGTCTTTCATGTGTCCATACTTCTCGGTCTCTCTGTTTTTGAACAAACCGCCACAAACGCAGTCAATTGACAGCAGATGTTGATCCTCGTTTTGTCTCTGTGTAAATCCTCTTAGTGTGCCCTGGGAGTTAACCTTGTGTTTCACCCAGCTTATATCTGCAGCCTGCATCACGCTTGGTCCTGGTAATCAGCCCTTCACCTCTTTCCCACTGTGCATCATTATATTCCTTACTCATTTCTCACTAATGTCCGAGGTCGTCACTGAGTGTGTGGTGTTGAGTCTGGGTATCAGCATTGTAAGGTCATTTCTGCATCGACAGATCAAATGGGAGGTTTTTAGTGAGGTGCTGATGTTACAGTGATTCTTACATTTGTACAGTCATATTCGTTAGTGAGATTATGTCTAATGGTCTTGAATGATGCTTGTGATGCCATTTAGTTAGGTTAAAATTGTTAGAGTGTTTTGGGTTTTGAAATGTTTCAGACTGGGATGTCTGTTTTCGGAGGTTTTGGTCTTGGCGGCTTTGTGTGTGCGTAAATGTGGGCGAGTGAGCGCTCTCGCCGTGTTCTTTATCTTTGACGGAGTTTTAGCGATAACGTGTTTTCAGTAACTCATCGGGAAAGTGTTTCTCTACATGTTAAATGTGCCCTACACGCTTGTGCCTTGGGAAACTTTAGTCTTTGTAAGTATGAATGTGTTTATGTGTATCATATAAGTACCTTTGGTTGATAATATGTAACGTCATGTGTATATCTTTAAGCTAGTAGTGTAGCATTGAGTCGTGTATTATTTAGTAATGTAATTTTCCTTCTGTGATTTTCAGTTACAAAAAGAAAAAGTAAATAAGAAAAGTACACAAGAAAAGTAAGCCTTGTGTGGAGACTCTTTTTATTTTTTGTTCGCTGGCTGTCTAGATACACATAGTTACGTGTTTTGAGGACACTCCTGTTTTGCTTGTAACGTCTCAGTAAAGCCTGTGTTAAGAAAGAACGTTAAATGTTTGAAAAGATGCAAACAGAAAATATTCTAGTTTGCCTGGTTATTTATATTTTAGAGAAGTACCGTTGGAAATATTTAAAACAAACTATTCTCTGTGCTACAAAGGCAGCATACAGAGAAAAACAACCCTAATTTAACACTGCAGTCACAAACTAGATGTTGTCCTGCAAGATCATATACTATATGATGAAAAACAAAAATAATGTGTCTGGAAACATTTCACTTAATGTAGGAGGCAGTAACGCTCAGTTAAAGGTAGTTAAAGGTTAGTAATGATCATTTAATTTAATGAATAATATGGGAACATTAATATGGTAATTAGGAAACAGCTTCTGTCACAGTTGTCCAGAGCCCAGAGTGATGCCAAACCACACGTCTTAGCCATTTAGCAGCTATAGCGAGAATGTAGAATGTGTTGTGACATTTCTAAAGAACAACATTTAATTCTGTTTCACAGTAATATACCGTCGCATATTACTTAACGTCCTGCTAATGAATAAGAAAAATATGAAACACAGCATTGTGATAGAAAAATTGATTTTTTTTTTTAAATCAGCACATGAACAAACTAGATTCGACTTTGTTTCTGCACCGTTCTCCAAAGTGGATTAACAGCAGGATGAGCAGCCACGGTGTGAAGAATTACTATTTACGCATCTTCTCCCACCCCCAGTTTCCTCATCCTGTAGACACTGTCCTGCCCCCTCACGCCACTGAATTACTTCACACACATTAATAAGCAGTCATCACACACCCACTCCTCATTTTTCTGTCATGTGGATTGAATGCTTTGCGTGCACTAACTTCACACATTAAAGCTGTGAAAATAACTTGCACACTCGAAAGATAAAAGGCTCCTACTCAAAGATGGAACTTTGCTCACACTCACTCCCCGGGCGACAGAAACTGCAGTGCCAGTTTTAAAGGAGGGAAAAAAGAGGAAGTTTTATGGACGGACGTGGTACAATAAGTGGTGAAGTGCACTAGCCCCAGCGATTTATCGAACCACTTGCAGGGACAAAGCTTTGTCCTGGGACTAGAGACTGCTTCTAAACGCTGACCATTTGAGCTGCGTTCACACCTAATGACTACACTGTTGTTCTGCTGTTTGCCAATAGCTGATCAATGAGGCTGCCTCGCTGCAGCCAGAAATCCCCTTCATGCCAGCACTGGGTGTCTGAACATGGAAGAAGAAATTTAACATTGATCTCACGAGGGGTTAATTTATTTTTAGTGCATCAACGTGACATGACAGGCGGGGAGAGTTAATGCAGAGACATTCTTTAAGGTTATAATCAAATCAAGTAGCTAAACTGACAAACACACACACACACTCTCCAGCCTTTGTTGCATTAGGCTGGAGATGTACCTGCTGTTAACCACACGGTTGGTTATGCAACTCACACTGTGAGTGCACTCACACTGTTCATCATCAGAAATAACTGCATGGACACCACACACAAACAGAATTAGCTGTGATTGTCAAAATTGAAAAATCAAAACTTGTTGAGCTTTTTCACAACTACCTACATCTACCTACCTGTCGTTATCTAAACACGAGACCAGAGAAGACCTGTTGGTCAGGGGCGATCATCGTGGCCTTTTTAAACCCTCCGAACAGTTAGTTTACCAGTTTTTGCTTTTCCTCATTTTGTCAAACATCTGGGAAGAAACACTTAAATCAGACACGTAAAGGATAAACAAATGCATTTTAGCATGTTTGCGCCTTTACCACATTCTCCGACATCCACTACAGTCCTGAACGTGCTTGCAATTAAGATAATAGAGCAGGACTGAATGGCCAAGAGACAGCTCATCAGAGGAGATCTGATGAAATTATAAACATAGCTCAACTGCACCTGGTTGCACCATTTAAGAGAAATGAAAATGGCAGCATTGGCCGGGGCTTGGCTCCGCGAAACAACACTGAGGTGATAAAAATAAGCGCGTCTCTCCACAAACTACTATGTAATTAAATTTTGCCCTGCGGGAGTCCATAATATAATGCACACTTCATTGGCGGGGGCCATCAGATGTGGGTGTGTTATTACGCTCTGGAGGAAGCAGCTTCTGCGCTGCAGCGCGCTCTTGTTCATAACCGTGAGTGAGAAAGTAACATAAATCAGAGAAGACAGTTTTGTGTTATTATTTCTTCGTAATTGTGCAGTACTCTAATTAGCTGGTGAGAATAAGAAGGTTTTCTGAAGCGCCAGCTCGACACGGAGCGGATGAATCTGAGGGAGAGTGTGGAGGCTGAGTCTGCAGGATTCCCGGCGCCTGACCTTTTAACTGTCTAACTAAGCATTCGTTAACCTGATGACCGACACCGTTTCAGTGTGACCACTGCTTTAATTGCACAAAGGCTAATTCCCAGTGTCACACAAAGGTTGACACATGCATACGCACATGTACACAACTGGAACGACAAGATAAATGACTAGTTTCATGCTCAAATTACAGCTCTCACTTAATTGTGCGATATTTAGCCTTTAGCCACTAACGGATCGCTGTTATTGACTCTCTGAACACAATACAAGCGCTCCGATAATCGGATCATATTGTTATTAAACACAGTCGAGGGATTTAAAACTCAAGTGCGAGCAGGGAGTAGAGTGCTTTTTGGTCCTGGACACTGAACTGTTCCACTTCACAGTCACCTACAGCACACACTCTTGATATTTACTCTTCTCTTTATTCCCGCTTTGCTGCAGCAGTATCACCCTTGAACCTTCCCACATGACACCATCCATCATTCACACTGCAGCACCGACAACCCACTCCACACACAGCATTGTCACAAATGTGTATTCATTTGTTAGCGTGACTTTTGTTACTGTACATAGCACTCGGGTTAACTCAAGTTATAGATCTCGTAACCGCAGCCTCAGATTATATACCAGGGCAGCAAATATGGCTCCTTTCACAGTGTATCAAACAAATTAGCATTATTTAAATGCATTGTTTAGGAGGAGGAGAGTTCAACTCTTAGCACCCTTTAATGTCTTCCCCTACTAAAGTAGAATATTTTTCACTTTCATTTTAGTATTTGTTCAGATTTTACGTCGCTTTTTTTGTTGATTAGGACACACAGGTCAGGTTTTTGCTCATTTCTTACACGTGAGCTCTCGCAGGCTTTGGAAGCACAGAGGCTTCTGACTGTGGAATGTCCCACTTTGCCCAAAGGGTGGTGAAGCTGGTGGAGCAAATCGATTTTTTATGCATTCCCAACATACACAGGATTCCCAAAATGCTTCTTTTGCTTCCTGGAAGAGGTTGTGAATAGACTGAAGTTTGTTGTTGTGCATGCACAGTGTCAAAATGCTTCAGTGTGTGAGTTAAGGTGACATTGCATACATGCTTCTTTTGTTCTTGTACATTAGATTCAAGCGCCCATTAGGATGGAGCGTGGAATCCTGAGGAACAATAGAGAGGAGGTGAAGAAGAGGAACTTCGCTGTCTGTACTCCTCTTTTTACTCTGCGCTCCCTCAATGCTCAGTTTCACACAGCGCATCATCTGCAAACACCTTCTCTGCACAGTCTAGATCAGCACAGATGTTTACTTGTACCTACGCAATTCCACTTGAACAGATTTGTAACAGATCACTGTGTGAACGCGCTCTATTGTAGCGTGACTCTGAAACCGCGACTCTTAGTCTGTTCTCCATCTCCTCCTGTTTGAGTAATGATACTGTAGATGTGGGTGTGTGTCCAGTCACTGTTTGACAGTAAGAAAACAAATTATGTGTTCAGTAGTTACATTATACACACAGGGTGTAGGTCAGCCTTGCAGAAACCTCTGCTGGCTGCTGATTTGTGTGGGATTTATTGCTGGAGGAGTTGAGCAGTGTTGTGCTGTCACTGTGAGAACAGGCCTTAAAACAACAACAAATTCCTTAGATTGAAAGAAAATGAATGCTGGTGATAACCAATAAGTTCTACGATGCACGTTTTCCACCCGTTTAGTAGGTTTTTAGACGATGATTACCACACTATATACTTTTTAATCTCGATGTTACCTCAGTGCTGATGACCTCGTGGGTTTTAACGGGCTTCAGTTGGGCTAATTTGAAGCAATCAGCTGTTTTGAAAAACATCATAAACACCAGTGATTGAGAGCGTGAGCTGTGGAGAGCAGATATCTTTATAAGGATCACAAATAAAACCACCCCGCTTAATGAACTAATTGATCAGTCACACATTTCCATGGACTGACGGTTCCAGGGTTGTTTGTTGACACCGTCTTTGCCGACATTGGAAGATGTTTTAGATGAATTTAGATTACTGTTTGGTGATAATGCTAAAACTTGATTTAAATTTTTTATGCTTTCTTCTTGTAGTTTTTCATCTATTACATTTAAATCCAAAAATGTGTATTTTTTACTGCACTGCCCCTGAGGATCTTTGAAACTCGCCCAAACCCCAGGAGAGGATTTATAAAACACCTGGTCATCCATCTGGAGAAAACAAAAAAACCCAAAGCGGTTTTCTTTGCTGAAATTCTGAGAATATTGGCTGCTTTTTTTTTTCCTGTCAGCAGTAGAGTGTTGATGTGTTTTGACAATATTGTCCGTGACTGATGTGGTCCTCTGTTGAAGTGATGGAGCTAAGAGTGACATCCTGGCAGATACCCTGCACTTTCCAGCTGGTTATTTTTCTACCTGCGACACTGCAGTGTGCGGAGTGATAAAGTGTGATGAAAAATATAAACATAGTGATAAAGTCTGTGTGTCTGTGTGTGTGTGTGTGTTTACCAGGCCCTTTCCGTCGGAGGACACGGCTCTGAATGAGGATGATGTGTATCGGAGTCTCGAGGAACTGGCAGAGTAAGTAATCTTTTCCCCTTCCACTCTCACATATGGCGGCATTGACATAAATTTAACCCTAGCTCATGAAAAACACCTTCATTACTTTTCTAACCTGAACCCAAACTGGATCATGAGTGAAAAGAAAAGTGTAGCACTAAATGTGATGAGGACCAGCTTTTTGTCATAAGGTATTTATATTATTAATACAGACGTATTCAGTATGTAAATAGTAAACAGTAATGTAAACTGTGATTGCCACTTCTTCTTCTTTCCTCTAACGGTTAAATTACATAAGCTTGTCCCTCTGCCTGTTACCATGGTGACACCAGCACCGGGCCTGGCTCCTGGCCTGGCTGCCTTTCTGCCCGGTCGGGTGTGTTGCTCTGTGGAGCGGGTGTGTTTGTTTCAAATAGTGTGAGAGTTGGCGGCTTCTCCAGCGGCGACAGAGGCAGCTCCACGAAGATTAATGGAGAATAATTTGTTAACCGCTCCGAGATGGGTGCCATTCATCACAGAGAGATGAGATGGAGGAGAGCACGGGAGCTATACAGCAGATATATGCCTGCTGAATGCATGATTGTGAAGATCTTAGGCGATGTGAATTGTGCTGGTGCCAGAGTAGAGAAGTGCCAGCCAAGCAGGCTAAAACTGGATTAGTGCGCAGCTTAGACAAACATGCAGCTCTGCAAGCTCGGAACAGAGGCCTTTACCTTGAATACTGAACTCAGCCTCGCACAGGGTCTGAATCTGAAGTGAATGTATGAAAATGAAAGTGTCAACTTAAATATTTTATTTCACAAACAAAACGAGAATGAAAACGTATTCACAGAAAGAAAAGGGCCAACAGGTAAACTCATTACCCAGTAGTCTACAAACAGCCGTACAAGAAGAAGCTGGTCTAAGCAGATGTATAATGTTAGTCCATCGATAAGAATATCAACGTGGCTAAAGTTAGCTCCTTGATTCCTGATTACACTTCTCAATCCATCCTAAAGAAATGTCACCCGCTGCTTACTTGAAGGACGCAGTGGCTTTAGAGAGCGCACAGTATCCATAGCAACAAGTATCACACAATCCACCAGCAAAGCAAGTGAGCGCAACAATGAGGATTTAGAGCCTGATATATAGTGGAAGTCTTTCTATAGCTTGAGGTTATGCCTTTAATTTGCCTCTAACCTCTAAACCTTAAAATTACCCACTATGCATTAATGGATTTTGCTCCGGGGCAGCAGCTTCGGTGAACCTGAAGCTCGAGTTCATCTGTTTTTCTCAAATGGTCAGTGGTATTGTAACACAGTGTGCACTGTGTAACCTGTAAGCGCAGAGGTCTGGGTCTCGGTGAATTAATCACGCTGCTCTTGACCTTTTCACAAAGAACATGTGTGCATTTCATTTCATCAATGAACAGTCGCATAATTGATTCATCAGCAGGTCCTGCACATAATAGAGTTGAACACACTTAGCACATAGGCCACTCTAGCAATAACCTTACTCTCAAAGACTTATTAATTAGCCTGAAATATTGATGCGCGCATGATTTATGATCAGCACATGACTGAACTGCAGGAGTGAGGGAGAAGACAATGATGATCTTACTGCAGTCATTTTTGATGGATGTTGCACTAAGAGCCTCTAAGAGGAGGAAACAAATCCAATGACGGAACATATGGCGTCATAAAAATAACTGCATGTTGGGCGTAAAACAGCCATATTGTCCTGGGAAATATTTAACATGAGAAAAATAAAGCCGCGCCACACGCCATCCCTGCAAGCGATACAAATCAATGAGACGGCATCATTAAGTTCAGTGGTAAGATGACAGAGGATGCTAACTGCTGTGGAAGGCGATCCATAAAAGCGGACTGCGAGGTGAGGTTTAAAAGCGGAGATCATGCCAGCAGAGCAAACGTTAAATGGGAGAGTGTTTCTCTAGCCTGTGCTGCAGGAGATCGATCAGCATTTCATTTTCTGTGGAGGAGCCAAAAGACTTGAACCCGTGGACCCCGGGGGTCTCTGAGGACAGCTGGAAGCTCACACTCCACTGAAATACCATCCGTACACAAGAGACGTTCTATCTCGCGTGTTTATGTCAGATTTCTGCAGTTTTGCACGATGTCTGTAAGAGGACATATGTGCCTGACTTCGTGTCATGTTTGAGGTTTTGCAGAGGTCACTTACTTCGTTGAACGATTTCCATATTTATCACATTATGTCAGAAGAATTCTTGTTAAGTGAGGTAGATTGAGGCCTTAAGTTGTCAAAATGAGCTCATCTGGAGAGGACAGCTGTAAATAAATGACATGGGGATTCTGGGATAGGTGCAGCATGTCCCAGTTTGCATTCTGCCGGACCATGTCTGTTTACAGGAGTGTCGGAGGCAGGTGGAGTCGTGTCTCGACCTAATTGAGGTCTCCCAGGTTAACGTGGTAAATTATGTGCTCCACACCTTCTCCCTTTGGCTTTGTGATGTCAAATCTTCGTCCCCCTTAACTGAGAGTCCTCTCCGTCTGGAATGACTCCATCCCGGAGTTGACAAAGCATGAAATGGGGGTGGATCGGGTACAGTCGCCAGGGGACTTTCGCCTCTGTGAAAGTCACATATGGATTTCCATTCCGAAGCAGACAGTGTCACAAGCCCTTTGTGTCACTCTTTTGCAGTTTATTTTGCTCCATTAATCCCCTGGGCAGACTGACATGAAAAGTCAATAACCTGAAAATGGAGGAAGCTTAGTCCAGGTATAATTCACTGCAAGGTATTAAGTCACTTTTCCTAATGAAACTTTATGTAACCACATGAACACACGTAGAAAGATTTATTTCAGAATCACCAGAGCCAGTAGGAAACTACAGATAACTGTGTGTCACTGAAATAACATGACTGTATTACTATATAAAAGCATGATCCTTAAAGTAAAACAAATGCTGATTTTTTTATACTAGTCAAAAAGTGTGAAACGTGAATACCAGAGCCCCTCATACAACATATCACATAACAAACCAAAAAAAAAACTACACGCATAACAAAAGAATTTAGCCTTTGGGGGACAAATATAAATTCTTTTGAAATACTGATTCTCCCCGCTTTTAACTGTGTAACAGAGGCTAGCAGGCGCGCGGAACACCCTCTGGCCTGTCACTGTGTAATCAGACAGAATCCTCAGTCCCCCACTCTAGCTCATTCATACATTTAGATGCATACACATGCACAGACACCCTCTTTTTTTCCTTATCACCTCTTTCTAATAATGACGAGACACACACAAACACTGTCAACTCTGAGGCACCGAGCATGAACTTTATCAATGGCTAAACTTTAACCTTAATCTAATTCTAAACTTAAACTAAAAGAGGACAGATGACGAGGAATACAGGTCACAAATATTAGATCAGTTATGTCAATAAAGAGTAAAAATGTAAATGCAACTCGAATGACAAAGCTCTGAAAAAAATCGTTAACTATTGATGAAAAGTATTACACATATGTATCCGGGCAATAGTTAAAAGACGAGAGACAAAGCATTCTTAAATGTCACCGCTGATCAATACAATATTTCCCTTTTGACAAGCTTTCGCTGATGTGAATACAAGTACGAAAATCTATGCGTGTTGGTGATAGAGTGTATACATTTCTCGTCAGGGTTTATTCTTAATGTTCTACTATGCTTAGAACATAAAAAGAGGTATATGTCTCTACCCTGCAGCCCCTCCTCCATGTTCTCCCCGTGGATACTACCCTCAGATCTCTCCACAGGTCATATTCATATCACTGCACTGAACCTCCCACATACAACACTTTCTCTGAGGGATAAGAGTAAAATGAAGTACTGTGCAACATCTGCTTTCACAAAATCCCTCCGCCGCGCAGCACACCGGTCTCCGTGGAGCACACTGTAGCTCCAGAGTTCAGAGAGGAGATGCTGATGGCCTCCCACACAGCCTCCTCAGTATTCAGCGTGAGCCTCTTTCACTTAATGAAGGAAGAAGCACAGCGCAAAGAGTGAACCAAGCCACCTCAATTAAAACTTCAAACAACTTCTACACAAGCGTAATGGCTAATTCCAGTGTTTGATTAAAGGCAGTTCTGGCTTGCTGTCATTTTATATCCGGTATTCCCACAATGCTGTAGCCATGGAGGCAGTAGATGATCACGTGTTGTTACGTCAGCGCGATAAAAAGGTGTTAAAGGAATTTTATTTTTATTGCTAGGATTTATTCATTTATTTCCTTCAGTGTAGTGTTGTTTTTGGAGGCCTGTCTTCATTTTAGTTGAAGCTGTCATTTTAGTTTTTATTACTCTTAGTCATGTCCATTCTCTTTTTGAGTCTGGTCTAGTTTCAGTCGACTAAATGTTTGAGCATTTTAGTCTAGTTTAGTCAATGAAATTTTTCTTTTTTTCTTTTTTTTAGTGATGCAATTTTATTTGAACCAGTCAATAGAGAAACCCACATTTTTCTTTTTGTCCAAAAGTCGATCCCTATGGGATTGAGGATGTGATGTTTGCATCTAAGCAGTGCGACCTGTGAGTGAGTCGCAGTAAGAAACAGGAAACGTAATAAAGGTTCGCTGATGAATATTCATTGACGAAAGCAACATATTATTTAGTGGAATTAAACGATACTAGTGTTTAGAAACATTGTTCTGGTTTAGCGTGGTGATTTTGCGCACGCACGCACGCACACACACACTTTAAAACCTTCAGAAGTTTGCTCTCCACTAGTGGTTGTGCGATGAAGATAATCTCATCAATAAGGATCCTTTGAGTGTTTGTTGCCATCTGCAGCACATATTGCTCAGTCAAGGCAAAACAGACTGGATTCGCATATTGTTTGATTTTGCGTCACTTTTTGACATAATAGCATTACTTGCAATATTCAACATGAATATATGTCTGTACTTACTTAATCAATATAGAAAAAAAGGTGGTTCTTATACCTCTAGACCAGCATCATGTCAGTTCCATTAAACTAGGAAAAGAAACTGCTAGTAAGTTATTTGGGTTGTTCTTAATGTGTCCATTGATTCAAATAAATACTAAAAAACATAAAATCATAGTCTAGTTGTAGTTTAGAGTGTAACTCCTCAAATCCATCGCAAGCATCTTGCAGCCTACACATCAATAAAATGGAAAACGTGTTTAAACAAGCTCGTACTCAGGTCCCTTAATATTCAGAAGACCCCAACTTAATTTATTCCCTGGATTTCATCATTTATTTCCCTTTTTGTCTCTTAAAGCTCCCAGTTTATTAACCACATCAATATGGGCCCATTGCCAAAGTGTTTTCCTGCTGAGGCATCTCCAAGTTTCCCAAACAATAATTGCTTTTACAGTAGAGGGGGAGACACGGAGCACGAGGATCTTCCCTGACAGACGTTCTTCTCCACAGTGACTCTCAGCGCTCTGCTGGCTGCTCACATAATTAAAGGTCAGTTAGCAAGCTGGGTGCCAAAGCAGCATAAACACATTAAAGGCAAATGCCACTCAACAACAAAGTGACGGATCTCGAACATAGGATGCCGTGTCCCCTTATATCGAACCCCAAAGGAGCTCTTGAGGCAGAGCCCGTGAAAGATATCAAGCTGGCCGTGGTCTGACTGCTCAGTGACTTTCAGCTGGACGGACGAGTGAAAGGAGACAGTTTATGCTTGAATATGACTGTTCAGCTGACTCGTGTGTGTGTGTGTGTGTCTCCCCAGTGAGCACGACTTGGGTGAGGATGACATCTATGACTGTGTGCCCTGTGAGGACGATGGGGATGACATCTATGAGGACATTATTAAGGTGGAAGTACGACAACCCATGGTGAGAACTTTTTATTTTAATATATGAATATAAATAGGGGATATTTCCTTTATTGATGTTTGACTGGATGTGATGTCTGCCACAGGTTTGTGAGTTAAGTCTTAGATTCTGTGATTAAACTTGTTGAGCCCATCGCACAACATTTGCATAATGTACGTCTAAACGCTTTCTGCAAAACCGGTGACAAATCTGACTTTTGAATTGCGCTGCTTTGCCTTTCTCATGCCGCAGATCAGATACATGCAGGTGAGTGCTGCCGTGTTTGTGACTCACCCCATCCCGCCAGCTGACTCCCTGACTCCCATCACTTAATTTAACAAACTCATAACATCCCAAGAGAACGACCTGCCAATTAGATCAGTGACCTGTGCATAGGGGAAAAAACAGACTCCATCTGGTCCAAAGTGTGATTCAGGGCCCATTGGAGACGCTTGCGTCTTCAGCGCAGTAAAGGCAGTGTATACTGACATCAGCGGGGACCACCAGCTGCTGCACTGAAACTCGAAGCATGAGACAAATAAACTTATCCTGCTGGCTTTGAGCAACCATTCCAATTGGCTGATTACATGCTGGATAGAGGCCTGGACGTCTGCATTGTTATCTTCATTTTTTATTATCAGGGCTGGTTATTAACAGCTAAATCTGTTCCAGGTGACTTAGTTACTCCCAAATTGTACCACTCATATGTTGTAGCTACAGCAGGAAAAAATGCTATGATCACTGTGGTGACTCACTTTTGTTCATTTAAAAAGAACAAACAAAAAAACACATGCAAAATCAATGTCTGCCCTTGTGCAACGTGAGCAACCAATATGTACAGCATAAATGAACAACCTCGGATTCTTGCCCACACACACACAGATCAGCCACAACATTAGAACCACCTGGTGGTTTTCAGTGTCTGAGTGACCATGCTGTCCCCTGCCCACCCAATGCTAGTTGCTGCAAACGCAAACACTAGAGCTCTCACCTACTGCTTTCTCTCATCAACTCCTCACTTTCTACTGCAGACACACTGGACAAGCATTTTTAGGTGGTCTACGTTAGTCAGTTGAACTTCGATGATCATTACTAAGTCATATCATTGATAGTCAAGCTAAAAAACATTAACAGTCTTAAAAGAAAAGCTATTATACAAACTCGTATGATTATTGAGTTTAACTGTCCTGATTTGTCGTATTTTTCTTATGTCACTGTAGAAAATGGGCATGACTGAAGATGACAAGAGAAACTGCTGCTTAGTGGAGATTCAGGAGACGGAGGCAAAGTACTACAAGACTTTAGAGGACATTGAGAAGGTGAGTGTGCAGAGAGTGTGAACATGTGTGCGATTCAGCGTTCAAAGTTTTGCTACTGTAGATTTCTTCTTTCGCAACTTCTCCTTTGTTTGTTTCTTGGGCCTGTGGGTTGGGTCACAGCGTGGAAATGTCAGCTATTTGCCGATTCACTGGGGAGCAAAAATGTCACAGGAGCTGATCGATATGGTTATTATTGGCTGAGCCCTCACAGGAGACTGCTGATCCCCGAGGCTTTTAGAATAGACACGCATGTCACGTTTACAGGGACACACACTGTACAGTTTATAGTACACACGTGTTATTAAAGTATAAATTATGAGGTGCGCGTTTTTCAGTTTTTCCTGTTAGTCTTCACCATTCTTTTCATTTGTACTGGATGCAGTGCACATGCCTCACATTTCTTTATTTTGTCCTGTGTCACTGCTGCTTAATCGGTTGTAAATAATCTCAGCTGAGCGGGGATGAAGGGGTCTCGGGTAAGAAAGCTAACAGGCTGTTGTGGCATCTAGCGATGTGAACATGAAAACCCTGGCATATCTTAGTTTGTCAAGTCAATTCAGCAGGACTTCTCTGAAGTTTTCCACTTTATTGACTTTTTTTCATTAGAAGAAAGAGGAGAACACATGTTCACTTTAAAATGCCCTGTGGTTCATGAGTTAATGGACTTCTACAGTTTGGCCTTGTTTTTTTCTATTCCGTCACAGCTTTTTCTGGTTTTAGCAATGCCAAGACAAGTTCACCTTAGAATTCCTAAGAAAGAGAGACGCTTTGCTTCGTGTGCTCCTTTTAGATGGTCACATACGCTGCATGATAATGGGAGGAACATGTGCGTCTGTTTTGGAGTTTGCCAGGAGCTTAACTTGACTTGATTTGTACACTGAATGCTTGGGAAGCAACGTGATTAGAGCAGCCTGTTACATTGCGTGTGTCCTCAACACAGCTGCGAACAAACCAAACCAAATTCTTCCTCACATACCAGCTCTCCCTGATAATGAACCATTATAAGGATCAGTGCTGCTAACACATCAGTTTCCGTGTTGTTTCTGCGATTTGATGGAATACCACAAATCATCCACTTCTCTAATTTCATTAAACTAAATGTGTATCCTGTGATTCCCGCATCAGCTCAACGCTGGGCTAAATGAGAATAAATAACCTCCTTATGATCAGAGGACTCGTTGAGCTTAATTGAGTTGGGGTTAATAAAGCCCATCATCTCTTTAATGCTTCTTAGTTGGTCTATTTGTTATTATTAAGATGATGGAATGTGACAAGCATAAAACAACATCAGAGACATACCGGGCAGGTTTTGCTCCTCCAAGCCGAAGTGCGGCATACAGAGTAATTGTGCAGTGTGTATTTACGACACACTCAGTGTTATGGCCTGAAATTAAATAACTTCACGCACCTGGTAAGCAACAATATGCTGCAGCTTCACAACTGTATTGATTTTTTATTTTTTGCAGTTAACTTTCAGTTGTGCTGCACTTGAAATAAATTCTTGAACATCTAAAAGCTCGGCCAGAGCGTCTTTCAGATGAAAAAGAAAAAAGTTATTTCGAGTGACATTTATTGATAAAAAAAAAACAAACCTCCTTTCTCTTCCAGAATTACATGGTGCCGCTGAAGCAAGTCTTGAGTCCACAAGAAATGGAGGCTATCTTTGTCAATCTCGAGGTGAGTAAGTGCTCAAGCAAGGGAAGTGAGTTCTATACAGTATGCTTGAATGTGTCTCACACCAAGTGAATAATTCAATATATGTTTGGATGACTGAATGAATGGCAGGATGTGTTGTGTATACACAGTTAGAAAGGTTGTTAATCATATGCAAACTTCACAGTTGGATAAGCACTGAGCTTGTGTTATCAGGGTTCAGTGTTTTCATCACAGTGGAGAAAAAACAAACCTTTCATGCAATTATGATTTCTTTCAATTGTTTTGAAATGTCTTTTTGTATCGATTCCTCTCTTCTATAGAGATTCACTGACTCTCCTTGTTTATTAAAAACACACCAATTAGTCAGCTGATGTTTTTTAAGCCTGGGTGCAGCTAGTGTGGTTTATTCTTTCTCAGTCCTGCATACAATGTTCTACATACTTGATAGTGACACCAAATGTGTATAAATCCTCAAGTAGAAGTAGTCGCCAGTTCACACTGTTACTGCTAGAAATTAATGTTTGCTGAAAGTCACAGAGCCCAGTTGTTAGACATTTTTATCAGTCAAATTATACCCTTGTGACTCTTTTTGAAACATTAGGCTTGAGCTCCACAGACGAGGCAGAGTAAGAAAGTATTAAGCTACAGACACACACACACACACACACACACACACACATTATTGGTTTCTGTAAGAAATGCAGATTAGTTTTAGAGCTTTTAAATTTAGTTTACACACAGAAGACTAATTGATTAATAGCGCATAGCAATCTAATATTAATTGTACTTCCTTTGCAGACAATTTCAGTATGACTACTTTTTTTCTTTCTTCACTTTGCCAAGTCTAATGTGCATCATAGGAAATGAAATCTACAGCTGAAATAAAATCTATTTCATATAAATTACAGAATAAGGATTAGAATGTTAACGCTGTGATGTTCACACAGGATGTAATCAAGGTCCACTTTGCCCTCCTGAGAGCCATCGACCTGAACATGGTCAGTGGAGGAAGTGGCCTGGGGAAGATCTTCCTCGACTTCAAAGAAAGGTTGGGAACCTGCATACGCTGTTCTTTTAGGCCATTCACATACATTGAACTATCAACATATAATACAATAATTGTATAATATATACTGTGGAGTCTGCACCAAGTCGCAGAAAACGTGGCAATTAAAAAATGAATGTTAATGGAAAAAAGCTGAAAGAGCATCCAAACAATTGTTCCCTTTTCAACCAAAACATGAGAATAAATCTGCTCTAGACTCTGTTAGTTTGACACAGTTATGCTTGTATAAAGTTACACTACCTCATAATTTTTTCTAGTGTGGAACGTGTAAACTTAACCCAGGTTATCCAACAACATGAAACATCTTTAGGTACACAATAGTACTGTAATACTGATTCAGGTTTTTCTACAATCACTGTTGCATTGTTTCTTTTTATTCTAACCTTCCTTAACAGTTCTGCTTTAAACAAACCCATTTGTTCTTAAAACTCCTCCTGTTAAAATATTCTTACTCAATTCGTCTATTGTATCACCTAAAAAAAAAGATGTTTTGGGACAAACATGAACTGAATGAGAGATTTGGGATTAGAAAACGGTGATCAGTGCAAACGGAGGCACACCAGCGAACATGGTTTGTCTCTCAGATGTGTCTCCATCTTACCCGAGCAGCTGAGCAATGTGTGGATAATTTGCATCCCTGAGGGGAGCTGTGATTTGCCTCCATGCTGCGCTGAGTGTGGTTCTCTGTAAGGTAATGGTTATGATGGCAATGATAGGTTCTGGCCTCACTGATGATTCCATACACAGCCATGGATATGAGGCTATCCTCAAATAGCACGGCCATTACTGAGTGAGTCACACGTCCCTGCATGTGTGCCTACCTACTCTTGCATAAATAAGTGCTTATTATATTTTTCTGTCTGCGGAGGTAGTTGGCTTATCAGAGACCTCTTTCTTAAAGGTGTAGGTGCAGTGTGTAACCTAACATCACTCGATGTTAGGCAGCTGATAATCCTGTTTCTTTAGCTTGAAACGAGCCTCTTATATTTGCAAAGGATCCAGCGTGACTTTCACTGAGCCGCCATCTTTCTACAGGAGCCCAGATAGGACACTGGCTCTAGAAAGAGAAGTGCATTTTGCTTTCTTACATTGAAATTACATCCTGTAGCCTTAGATGCTAAATATGTTAGCATCTAGTTTCTGAATATATAACCATCCAAAGTATTTTCTCTGCTTGACATATTACTTATTGATGTAGTCATACAAGGTGACACCTCACGAACACCGTATGATCCTGCGTGCTTTAAAATGCGGCCAGAGGGCCCGTAACACAAAGTCAGTGTGACACAAGAGACTATATTTCTGCTAATAGCCAAAGACAGTCACATACTTTCTACATCTCTTCAGTTCATCTGACTCGATCTAACATAGAAGTAGTTACACTAGTCATTTGCACGCAATCCTGCATATGCTCCAGAGAACCACGGGTACCCTGTATAGAACTGTGGCATTACTGAGATGGACATATTAGAGAGAAAGAAACAAGGGAAAACACAGGTAGAGTTCAACAGATGTCCCCCCCTGATGTCAGAGCAGCTCTCGTCTAGACTCGTGGACTCACAAGACCTAGTAAGGTATCAGCAAGATGTCCTTTACGTCGAGTGAGTTGCAAAGTGGAGCGTCACGGTTAAGACTTGCTTTTCCATCGCACCCAACGGATGTTGGATCAGTTTGAGATCTGGAGAATATTAAAGGCCATGGCAATGTGCTGAACCCTTTGTTCTATAACTGTTCCCGAACAAAGATGAACTATTGCAGATCACTATACCGTGCTGAAAAACACGGTCAATATGTGTCACAGTAACATTCAGGGGAACGTAAGGATCCAAGATTTACAGTAGAACCTTTTTCCTGCACTGCATTCTGGGCCATTTCGACTACCAGCAAACTGTGCTGCGTGTTTTCATGCCTGTCAATGATAAATAGCATTCAGGCTTTTTGTATCTGGAATTTGTGCTGCAGTAGCTTCTGTGGGATGGGATCTGAGTTGGGATGAGTGAAACTGGAGAACACAACATCAGACAGAAACAGAAACACCCCAGACTAAAAGTAAACCTGTTGTGTACCTTCTTGTTTGAATGTAATGGATTACGTAATGGATTTACTTTCTATTCATAAACAAATGTGCTGATGATAAGCCAGTGATTGTTGGGATCTGTGGCATTCTAACTAAAGGCAACACAGGGTTATTTTAGGAACAGGATGAATTTGATTTGCGCATCCCAGGCTTTGACTCTGAATGTGATTGACATGTATACCTGCCTCATTATAAGGCCTTGCTGTGTCTTGTCTCTCGTGGCGATAAACAAGAGGGACCAGGGGACTTGGACGGACACAGCACTGCTCTCATCAGGGATCTTGGTGATTTTTCCTGAGGAAACTGGCTGTGCGTAATTCATTTTGTTATTTATGCTTGTAAGTCCCGGTGACCTTTTACAACAATGTGCTTGTATCTTTTTTTTCTCCCTCACGTTGGTGCATAAGATGAAAAGCACTTTTTTCTATTTGTCATTGGCCCGAATGCCATGCTGAAAATGTCACTGGTTTATCTCGGTACTTCTCGAGCCAGGCTGAATGGAGAGCTCTGCTCAGAAGAAGCTCCAGAAACTAAATGGGCATCTAAGTACCCTCTTGTTGATGCCCCCATTTGTGCCATTCCCCAACTCATTTCCGGTATAATCTGGCTTTCAGATTTCCTAGCAGTCCCTAATCATGGCCACGCTATGAGCCTCTTTATTTGGGGTCTTTGCACTATTTTTTCCTCCATTTACTGTGTGCTGTATATGTTAAGTGGAGGTGAGGGGGTCCCAGTGCCATGTGTCGGAGAATATTAGCTGGCTTCACAGGCTGTCACTTCTGGTTTGCCTGGAGATTTCCTCAGTCGCCCGACTCCACTCTCAGGGCTCCTTGTGGGTGGAGGTGAAGGCCCAGGGTGCGTTTACTCAAAAATGGAATTTTCTGTGAAGTAACATTCATGCCAGCATCCTCATTATGAAAGAGGCCAACACAGCAGGGCAGTATCACCAGTGCTGTAAAGATAACAAACGAGTTTCTACCCCACCAGCTAACACCCTAACCCTAAGGTGGAGTGTCTCAAGCATCTTTACTATTTAGAGGTGTCTTTTTTTTATTTTTTTCGTTGGACTGATACAGGTTTACTAATGGCACAGTTGGTACTACTCGGAGAACAAACGTTGACTTTTATTTGTTTATTTCGCTCATATTTCCACTAATTAATACGAAGAATACTGACGTTTGCTACATGACATACAGAAGGCTCGAATGCATCATTCATATTCTACAGTAACAGATACTAGGCTGAGTAACGCTAATTTGCACGAGATGTTGACAGTAATAGTGTGATCATTTTATGCCACGTTGACGTTATTGTTGTTGTTTAATAAAAGTAAAGTATGGACCTTCAGTAGCTCGCGCCACACTAAAATTAGACACTCCATTAATGAAAACCTGCTGAATCCTCAATTGACTTTTAGATTGCAAAGGCTGAAGCAGTGGCACACGGAGAAAGTTGGAAACAATGAGCTGTTACCTTCCACTCCTGCGATGTGTCACGGGCTAATTGCAGCTGACTGGGCCATGAGTGGATACATGCTGCAGTGTACTTAGCCCTTTTGTTCCCCTGCCTGTCTCAGAGAAGATGGCAAAGCCTCTGACTAGCCTCTCAAGTCTTAGGTGAAGAAGCTGTTATTAAAACCTAACTTTGCGCGTTGTCCAGTAGTTGTTTGACTTGATGTGTGTGATTTAGCGGTGACCCTGGATGTGATGTTTGGGGGCCAGAAATGAATGCCTTTCTTGTTTATTGGTGCATTTATCCAGGCTTTTTTGCTGGAACAAGCTGCCACGTGTTGCTTGAAAGTAGCTGAAATTGAACCATATAATAAGTCAGTTATAGAACCACACCTACGAACTCAAGGGGGCTAAAGGGTCTCTCGTCTCGGCACTATGGATGGTCGAGCATTCAGCTGTTCTGCACCTCGTCTCCAGAATTCCCTTCCACCTGATCTCTTTAAGATTGACTCTCACATTTCCAAACACAGCTGTTCAGACTTGCTTATGCTCTATGACATCTCCTGTCGCTGTTTTTTAAAAAAACTATATATTTTCTTGCTTACCAAATCTTTTCATTTCATTTAAATTTAATTCTTTGTTATGTAAAGTGTCCCTGGGAGTTTTGAAATATAATTTTGGTCCTGTTGATTAAATGTGTCTCATTAAGAGAGAGACATGAATGATGAATATTAATACATTTTTTGTCTGTGCTGCTTCACATTTCTGATAATCTTTTTTGACTAATTGTCACATCACTTTAAAAATCCTGACTTGCTATTATTATTAGATCTCCCCAGTAGTGTGAACCCTTTACATTCTTAAAAGACCTTCATGCCATATTATGTTCTGATAACTTGGGTGTGTCTGTCACGTACCCCTGGATGCTCACTAAGCTGTCCTAAAATTAATCAATGTTGCCATTAATCTCAATCACTTTGTCGTGCTGGAGGAGTGGGAGCTGAGTGGAGCTGCCTCCAGAATGTGGATCACATTTTAATCAGGGCCTTGTTAGTCCAGGGCTGCTTTAACCAGGCTAGAAGCCTCACTGCAGGAGGGCCGTAGTCAAAGCTCCACCTGGGCTTTAGTGACACTGGACTCAGCATGGTAGGCACCTGCTGAATGCGTGTGACAGATATGTTTGGTGTAGCCTGGCCAAAGTGGATCATATGATAGGAGGCAGACTCAGACAACAAAAATGAAGTGCATTTATTTACACGTGTGCTACACCAACACATATTTACAAAACAAAACCAAAAAAAAGGATAAATATGCTAATCTGAGGAAAACTGAAAAGTGGCTGAAAGTAGACTACTATGACTGAAAATAAATCTAAACGTTTACCACGAAATTAAATACATTTAAATTAACAAAATGACTGGAGACAAATTCTCACCCACTTTGTCACAATATGCTTTTGGGATTAATATCAGAATTCCAGAATTCCACCTCTGGCAAAACTTTTCTATGAGTTTAGCACCATGACCAGAGCAGAATTAATCATTTGAAGTTATGCTTCTCTGCTAATGGTGGAGAAGCTCATACTTCTTGGTGGCAGCAGAGTCAGGCTGCGTGGTATTGGTGTAAACATGACTGATTTTAGGAAAGTTATAAAAAAATAACAATAAATGGGAAGAAATCTACTGAGCTGTGGATTGAAAACATAGTATTTGTAACATCTTTATTTGTGTTTTCACTTTCTTTTACAGGAACCTTTTTTAATTTTCTAAATTAAATTAAATTCCTGTTTGCAACAGTGCTCTGTCATACAAACTGTCTCTGGTTAATCTGTTTGCAGTGATACTCTTGTCTGAGTCACATGAAAGGCTGGTTTGCACTTCGAGGTGCCAGCTCTCTGCACCCCCACACCCCTCTCTAGACACTGGAGTGCCAACCCTATCAGGGGGGAGGCGGGGGTTTCACGGCACACCAGCCATGCCAATGCCCTACTTTGACTCCGTGAAAGAGTGAGAGGAATGTGTGTCACAGCCAGTTGCATCCTTCGGGCTAGATGACTTTGAACTCCCTCCCAGCTGAACCCACAGATCTGTGTCAGAGTCCCATTGTAAAATCTAATGAGCGCAGCTCTCATATCCTCACTGCTCAGAAATGAGAGATTTTTGTTTTTCACTTGCTGATAAGAGAAACTCTGCGAGGCAGCTGATATGAAGCGGTGTCTTTCATTAGAGCTCTCTGATTACAGCTCATTGACAAGAGGATGCCGCTCCCTCTAAATATTGCCCTGGGATCAGAATCTAATCATTACTTATTCATTGTATTCACATGTATTCCTAATCATAATACATTTATTCATATATTCATTTATCTGTCCCCCTATAGTGCCAAATGACTCTCAGGCTGGCCTCTCAAATTGTGTTATTAATCTTAAAATTAATGTGCAGTGTATTGCCTAAAGGCTCCAGGGCACTGGCCAGTTCAGAGCTAATTGTGAACTCAAGCAACAATCTGCTTTGTCTGTGTATATTTGTGATATGATATATATTTAGTATTTTCAAAAGAGGTTTTGCAGCAGAGGGTGTGCTAAGATTTAAAAAATAAAATGAGAGCTGCATGCTAAAGCCTGTTTGTTTTCCTTTCAGTATGTTGACTCATAGGTCAGACTGGATTATTACTCTTGTTATTTTCACATATGTCTTTACTTTTAGGAGAATATGTGTGTTTATAATGAGTATTCAAGGTGTACCGTTTGTGGAATGTGTTGTCCAGCTTTCTATTAAGGTTCATTTTAAACATAAAAGTGTGACTGTGACCATCTTTGGGCGTAGTCCCTCCTCTTTCCGTCCAGTGAATGATCACAAGCTGTGACGGTGTATTTAAACTAAGACCTGCTCTTATCGTGTCTTTATTCAGGCTGTTGATCTATGGCCAGTACTGCAGCCACATGGAAAACGCCCAGAAGACACTGGATGAGCTAATAGCAACACGTGAGGATGTCAAGATTAAAGTAGAGGTACACACACACACACACACACACACACACACACACACACACACACACCTGTTACTCAGATCTCCAAAATGTTTTTTGTGAGAAACAAATAGCAAACTCCAAATGTAAGAAGCTCAGACTGACTGAATGAACTCCAGGTTTGCTAACTCCTGCTTGCTATTCAGTGTGGTGTTAAATTATTACATGTAACAATGGTTAAACAAATTTATGTATTTATTGATTATTGAAAGAACTACTTTAGAAGAACATATTCTTTTAGGTTGCTGACTCTCGTGTCAGTCAATTGAAAGTCCTCATTTTTTGTTCGGTAATGCGATTCACCTACTGTCTCCAAAGCGATCTGAATATATTACAGCAAAAAGCAAACACTCTCCTGTAATCGCTGGATTAAAGCACATGAGCACTTAGTACGGCCTCAGAAATGGCTCCGGGAGCTGTTGACAAAATATGCTGTGATTACAGGCACTCTCTCAAAGTAGAAGAGCTTTCTGTTTTCATGCAAAACTTTGCTTTTCAAGAGGGATAAACTGAGCCTGTTACTGCAGACATATAGAAACGGGGAGGGGACTTTATACAAAACACTGTTTCTTAGGGTGTCAATGCAGTTAATGTGTTCATTAGTCTGAGGAATTTCCCAGTCGATACTTAGAGCAATTGTGTCACAAACGGCTGGCACAGACGCAGCTTTTGTGCCGTGGAAGAACAAACTGGCCTCATTGTTGTTAATGGAATGCTTCATGAATGTGTAGAGGCAACAACTGCAGTGCAACAAGACAAAATGAATTATTAAACAACAAATAAATGCTTGTTAGTAGGAAATGTACAATGCTGCATTGGACACTGCTTAATAATAGTTGTTCTGCTTGCGCCGTTGTTCCACAGGAATGCACTATGAAGGTGCAGGAAGGAAAGTTCAAGCTGCAGGATCTTCTCGTGGTTCCCATGCAGAGGGTGCTGAAATATCACCTACTACTGAAGGTAGGACACAGCTGATCAACCTACAGCCGTCATTTTAACAGAGAAATACGCAGGAGGCGCAATGACATTGTTGCAGCACCGGGTGGATAATATCTGAACATAGGACACGTGTTCTGGAGGGGAACCGTTAACCTGCAGACAACACGCTCGATCTCACACACGATGCATCGTTACCACCGTATTGCAGATCATTCACCGTGTTCAACACTAGATAACAAATCACACCAGAGAATTCATTTTTGTTGTTGGATCTCCAGAGGCCGGCTGGCAAAAAGTACTGTTGTGAGTCACATATTTTTCTCAGACTTTGTCACGGAGGTGACGGTTTATTTATTTTCCTCTGTAATTGCCTAACAATTATGCACCATTGTCAGCGAGCTGTGATTGGTGCCCGTTGTCCTGGTTTTGGCCCGGTGTTGTCATAGTTTTCCAGACTTTTTGCTTTGCCATGTGTTTGTTCCTTTGGGACCAGTTCATTGGGACCTTTTGGAAACCATTTGTTAAGGTTTAAAGTCTTTTCCATTAATGGCTCAGCTCTTTGCTTTATATGTTGACGATCTTAATAGAAGCAGCAGGATGATCTCAGTGTAACAATATATAATTGTTTTTGTTTGTGTAGTTTATCATATAAAGTCTTAACGACATAGAACACTGCTTTAATGCTGCACGGTACAAGTAGTCTCTACTTATAGAAGACTCCACATTACCACTACTTCTACAAAAGTTAATCAGTGAACATCATTCAGTTGACTCTCATTTTAATGACATGACTCAAAACGCTAATAATCAAATGTGTCCTAGTTTATGGTAGGGCTACTTACATCCCAGTCAACATTGCTTCCCTGAAGCTCTACTCCTGATGTTTATATAGAAGACTATGGATGAGCTCAAGACTTTATGACGCAGCATGCAATGGATGTTTGTGTCAGGTGATTGCGCAACCACACTGAGACTGCTGCAACCTCTCTATTAGCTTGAATCGAACCCCTGCAGGAGTCTCGGCAAGGCTCTGAGGTCAAATCAACCGTGCACTAATCTGATTAAACGCACCCCATTTCACAACTTCCCACAGCTTTGCAGTAAAGCATTGTGTTGCCTGGGGGCAAGTCACTTGACAAGTCCTGATTTGAGAGAGAGTGTGTGTGTGTGTGTGTGAATCCTTTGCCAAAGGGCACATTTTCAGTTGATGTATGAATGATATCACAGTAGTGTTTCCTATTTGGTCATAGTGTGAACACACTTGCTTCATCATTTATGTATTGCGGCTGCAACCTGAATAAAAATGTAAAATATATGTCTTATATCTGAGATCTGATGTATGTACCCTGCTGCACTGTGTCAACAGCAGAAACAACAGTCCAGCTTGTGCAAAAAGAAACTAAAAGATCTGCAGAGTCAGCAGGTCACTTGAATAAAAAGAGAGTAAATAAAAGGAAAGGAAAGTTTTAATGGAGCTCAACTGCAGTAGTTTCCTCTTGGTGGGAAGTCAGTGAGGGATAATTTCTCTGCTACAGCACTACTTGTTGCTACTGATTGTTCAGACTCCATGAACAATTAATGTGGAACTGAGGCGAGTATTTTCTGTGTTGCACCACCCACTAAAGCTAATTTCAAGCAAGTGCAAGGAAAGATATTTTATATAGTCATAGAGAGAAAAGTACACGTGCAACAACTAGCATTGATACATATTTTATAACTTATTATATTTGTTCTTTCATTTTATATGTGAATATAACTTTAAAGTTTTAACTTTACCTTCTTGTATTTTTAGATTTGGATCATTCTTCAGCTATTTTAAGATATCCTGTGTTATCTAATATGAACCACAAACATTCTGGTGCTGATAAAATATTCTAGTGCTGGATTTGTGTCAGCATGAATGTTCTGAAGCTCGGTGTACTGGAACGTACAAAGCTACTGTGCAGTATTTTGACATTTAGTTAGAGCTGATTAGATTTGCCGAATGCACAGAATGTGATGCAATGTTATTATTCAAGCTATTCTAAAATATGTGATAAGACTTAAATGATGAAACTAAGTCTCTTTCTCCTTCTCATGTTATAGAGTATATTTCACCACAGCTCTAAAACATTTGATATGTCGCTCAAATCACGTGTCGCACATACATTTCAGTGAAGTTTGATGTAATAATAATCTCCATCCACAGGAACTTTTAAGTCACTCAACTGATCGACCAGAGAGACAACAACTCAAAGAGGCACTGGAGGCTATGCAGGTCTGTGTTCCACACGTCTTTGTGTGTGCACTCATATGTGTGCTTGAAGAGATATTACATAATAAATCTGCAGTGCTTTAAGGCAAGGCTGAACAGAAAAGGTTCATTCAGCTAGTGTGGCTCAAAGTGCTGTAAATCTCCATGATGTGACAGGTGTCAGGAACATTCTCAGCTAAGCGTTGAAAGGATTTCTGTCTTGCTTTTTCAGGACCTGGCCATGTACATTAATGAAGTCAAGAGGGACAACGAGACACTGAAGAAAATCAGCGAATTCCAAAGTTCAATAGAAAATCTTGTAAGTGCTGTGAACTGAGTCTGTCCATTTTTGTCTGGAGGAGATTTTATTGATGCATTGGCTGACAAAATGTCATCATACTTACTTGTACTACTCAGTGTAGCTTTTAATACCAGATTTGATGTCTTCATAGAAGCCAGCTAACACATCATGTTAAAGTGTCACTGAGCTTCTCAGAGCAGTTTCCTATTGTTTTTAACATGACTTGCTTCCACCTGTCAAGACCGTCCGCTAATACAACATTCCCACTAAATCGTTAAGTCATGCAGAATATGAACGAGAGAAATTATGTAGATTCCAAACTGATGTTCACTTCCCACAACACAATAACTCCTTCTCATTTTCTCCTTTTTCTGTCACCATTTTCTCCCTGTTTCCACTATTTCTCCTTTTGCGTCTGTCTTTCTTTTACGCAGGTGCAAACAGATACTGGGTTAATTTTTAACTAGTACACGGGTCATTAATCAAGCACCATCAGTAGAATTGTGTTTTACAGGGGTAAGGTTTTTATGCATGTAGAGCTGTGGTTTATTTATTGAGTTCTGTATTAAAATGAGCAGGTTCACTTCTTTTTTCAGTGGATTAACATTAACATTTAGTGTGTCTTTGTGACCTAAGCAGCAGGTGAGACTGGAGGAGTATGGTAGGCCAAAGATAGATGGTGAGCTGAAGGTTTGCTCTATCGTTAACCGAACAAAACAGGACAGGTGAGTCGAAAACTAAAATAATCCTCAAATCATACCATTACATTGACATATTTTCTGACTGTCTGTGTGTTTGCCTCCAGGTATATATTCCTGTTTGATAAGGTTGTCATTGTCTGCAAGAGGAAAGGCTACAGCTATGAGCTCAAAGAGACTATTGAACTTCAGTCGTATAAAATGTCGGATGACCCCATGAATAACAGAGACATGAAGAAGGTAAAATCACTTCCTTGGTTTGAACAGACAGAGCAGAACACTTACTTTTACCCAGTGAGATGTTTGCGAAGGTGATGAGATTCAGTGTAATTATTACAAACGTTGCCCTTCAGCTGAAGAAGCTTGTTGGTTGTGATTTCAGATACGGAACTTATGAGTAATGCATTAAAGTTTCAGACAGGCATTGTGCTCACCCATGCTTGACAGATCATGTAAATGCGATGGAGGTCATTAGGATTCATGAAACTGAACTGCAGTGCGTTGCACCACTGGTCTAACATGGCTTTTTGTTTTGAATCTGCATGTGTCTATCCATGTTTGCATGTGTAACTGGGTCTTTCTCTGGTGTCTTTCTTTTTGCATGCTTACCAGTCAAGTGGAAAAATGGTAAGCTCAAGTGACCCCTTTATTTTTCTCTCATCTTCTCGTAGTCGCCTATATTTGGCAGTTTTGAGGTATCATGCTGTGATTGCATGAGCGCCCAGTGGCTCTGTGACTTGCTCTCCAGCTTTTAGTCTGATGCATCGCTAAAGCACGTGGAGCATCTTCGACTTATGATTTGCAATTGATCATACAGTACTTACTAAATATAATTTGCACATGTTTATTTGAAAGTGCAGTTATCACAGACGTCCGTTTCTGTTTGCCACCGTCATCCACGCATCTTCCATCTGATCTTCACTTACTTTTTCTCCCCAGTGGTCTTATGGTTTCTACCTGATCCACCTACAAGGGAAGCAGGGCTTCCAGTTCTTTTGTAAAACTGAGGACACAAAGCGGAAATGGATGGAGCAGTTTGAAATGGCCATGTGAGTATAATTACATGTAGTACATGTAATAAATAAGTAGATGGAAATACCAATTTTACTTGGGCATGTGAATTATTACTAGAAAAAATCAAGCAAATTGTGTGAAATAAGTTCCTCTTATTCATTATTTACTTCCAGGTCTAACATCAAACCAGAGAGAGCCACAGCCAATCAGCATAACTTCCAAATGCACACATTTGACAAGAACACCAACTGTCGAGCCTGCAAGATGCTCTTGAGGTAACAACCCAGATAACTTCGATGCCCGCATGCACATATACGGTATAATGTCTTGTATATAACACATAACAAGCATTAGTCAAAGCAAACATCATGTGTAAGAACTAATCTACTACATGTAAAAACAGCCTGGCATTTTTACTTCAAGGAAACATTTGGCATTTTTGGAAATATGAATATTCACTTTCCTGCTGGAAGTTCAGCGAGCCGTTCAACATTTGAGGAGATGGGCTAATTTAGTAAAATCAAACAAAACAAAATATACCGAACATAAACTCTTATGTCACAAATTACATATAATACAGTATATAAATCCTATTTGTCTTAAAGAACAGGCCCACAGGGATTTATTGTATTATAGTATTATAACCTTTGCGTTCATTCGTAAACAGTGTTTTAATGTGTAGCATATTAAGTTTATTTACAAAACATAACGTTCTCTCTGAGCTTTCGCTCATCCCATGGTCATCTTCAGCTGATGAACAGTCACAGATCTGCAGATGTTTTAAATTCTGCTTTATTCATTCAAATTGACACTGAAACGAACCTACCCTGATTCTAAGGACCATGTCATGGAGCTGAAAGTCCCAAGAACAAGGAATGAGGTGAAACTTGGGTCTGGGGTCCATCTGGATCAAGCTAAGCTTAATTCCAACTATGCTATGTGAAGTGTACTGTGTATTTCATCTGAAAGCTTCATTCACGTAATGTGTATCCCTACACTCAGATACCAGCTGTCCCTCATCCAGTGTCTCTGCTGTCTCTCACTTGACGTGCAGTATGTGTGTCGTGTCAGGGAATGGTCTTTATATCAATCAATGACTAAATATTCCGTACATTGTTGGCAAAAGTAAAGTAAAACACCATGAAGTGGTGAATAGCTGAAAGACAGATTTAGCGACTATCGGTGAGCTACAAACAAACAGGATCAAATCATAGAGGGAATATGTTTTGGCTAGCATAGCCCCTCATTACTGTTAAAGCAATCTTTGGAAAATATTCCACTAAGTGTGACTGAGACTGATGGATGATATTTTTAAACTTTCCCTTTCCAGACACCACCCACTATGTCCCTAAGCACACCACCTCCCATGCGAGAGTGCTGCTCGACCACAGCAGGGACAACCAGTGTCACTGAATCCCCACTTTCACCTCTATTACAGCCAGCCGGCTAAACTCCACTCTGTGTACTGACCCACAAATTTCATGGCTTGGCTGACCTAAATTCACAGAGCCTGTTGAGGCAGGGACCAAGGTTCCCACTCCCTGCTAGATGCTAATTACTGCTGCCGCCCCAGTGGATCCCATGGTGATTTATGGCACTTACTATTCAACATGGCAGTGTGCGACGCATGCAGGGTTATAGTATCTGTAGCATAAATGGCTCTGAGGCTGTCGGGTTTGAAATGGGACACGTTGATTTTGCGATTAGAAATGATCACAGAATGGAACTGATGGAAGATGTGTAACCACAGACACAGAATTATACTAAGTAGTGGCAGGTCCCCTCGTGGCTTGTATATACAAGAATTAAATTAGTCTGTGAGACATTTCCTGTTTGCATTACTAATGTGTGTGTTTCTGCGTGTGTCCTCCAGGGGCATCTTCTATCAGGGATACTACTGCTCTCGCTGTGGAACAGGGGCACACAAGGAGTGTTTGGAAGTGATCACCATCTGTAAAATCAGTAGGTGTTTCCTCCAATCATAGAGAAGAAAACCTGATTGAGATTCTGATGTGGTGGTGATTCGTAGTGATTTGGTTTTAATTCTTTAGTCTGAAAGTGTAAATCAATGTTTCTGTGACATGCAGTGCACCATCCATGTGTATGACGATGTAAACCTGCCTTATAGGATTTTTGTTTGTTTGCTTTTGACCAAATTATTAATGACTGTTGTAATTAAATTCGGCCCACATACAGCACATAAACCTGCCGCCACTGTCACTGAACGTAGTCCTGCTTGTTGGCTACTTTATTCAGCAGGAAAGAGAGTGCTTGGTTCTGTGGGGCTCCTGTGGGACTACATTGTGTTGGTGGGAAAAACACAACCAGGGAGCGCAGAGAAATTACCTGACAGTCATGTCATCATATGCTGCAGGCACACAGAAAGTGTTATTTACACTCACTACTATTTGAACTCGTAGCCCTTTAAAATGAAGTAACTTAAATGCCTCTTTTTGACCTATATTTGTTTTTTAAAGGCCTCGGTAGATTATAACATTTATTTAAAAGTTTTGTAAAGCATTATTATTAATCCTGGTATGAGCATAACAACCTTCTGATCTCCTTTTTAAGAGTAGAACTTTAATCTCCCTTGTCCTTTGGCCAAAAAAACACAGAAACAGTGGAAACCTGAAAATGACTGATTCTGTCTTTGACCAGACTATAAACAGAAGTGGGATTGACTAGGAATGGGAATATAGAATGCTGTAGTAGGTTGTAGTAATGTTTTACCCCCGTGTTAGTTCGCAATTTAGCTCCTCCATCTTTATCCATTGTAATGTTACATCATCCTAACTGCTTGGCCTCGTAAGGGTCACGAGACTGCGGGATGAAGCCAACGTCCAGTAAACAAACACACGTGCAGTTTAAAAGGAACTGAGTTCCTCTCCAGTCAATAGCTGTAGCCACATTTTCTGTCAATCCTCACTGACATTCTCTGTCTCTCTTGTTGCAGATCCTCATGACTTGGTGAGTAACAAAATGTCACACCAGTATTGTCAGGATTATTCTCATGAACCTACATGTGATCTCCCTCATACTGAATAAAGTGTCAGAGATTTGTCTTGCATAACTAACTTATACAAATAATGTTGGCCAAGTATCGCGTGTTGAATATGTTATGTGTTTTTTTTTTCACAGGAACCTGGAATGTCATCAGGTAAGAATGCTTCTAACATCTAAACACGACTGACAACATTTACACATGAAGCTGGATTTACTGTCAGCTGTCCGGCAACACGTTTGTTAAAACAGCGTTCTACTGCCATCTAGTGGAGGAATCTATGTCATGTAAACATGATCAGCCATGTAGAGTGGGCTGGCAAAGAATGCATGTGAAGAGGAAAAAATACATACTTAAATGTTAATTAAGTAAAAAAAATAAGGTTTTTGATATGAGCTCTGTGACACTTACATTTCTCATTTGCTGGATAATAAAAGTTTATCTATTTCACACCTATTTTCTACACAAAATGAAATATTATGCAACAAAAATACAGGATTAGATTTGATTCAGATTCAGATTTTATTTGTCACATGCACAATCATACACAGTACAATATGCAGTGAAATGCTTGTACAACTGACAGCGACCTCAGAAACGTAAAAGAAATAAAGAACAAGAGGAACACAATAAATAAAAGAACAATAAATTAAGAACACAAGTCAAAAAGAAGAACAATGGAATGTCAAGTTGCAGAGAATGTCTAATTTACAATACCATGTGAGAGTCTGATTTACAATAGCATGTCTGAGTAGGTGGAGTGCAACAATAGTAGTATAGTGCAAATGATGCAAATTGATTGTCAGCGTCTGTGGGGAATGACTCCGGTGTGCAGTATATAGTTCAAGTTGTTGACAGGTCTGTTGGACAGTGCCTGTGGGTCCGGGTGTGTTCATCTGTACGTGTGTGTCGGTCCGGGATGTTTGCAGCTGAATCCAGGTGGGCGACTGAGGTACGCAAGGGTCCTTCGTGGATTCTCCTGTGCTTCCTGCCCTCAGCCACTTAGAACGAAAATCTAAATGATAAGATGGAGTATTAAGTTGTGAAAATGAATAATATGGAAATATAGCAATAAATCAAATGTCAGCAGTATTGAAGTGACCAGATGTGTAAGTGGAGTCTGTAATGTGGGATGTGAGTGGTAGAGTAGGTGTACAGTTAGGTGTGACAGTGGGTGTAGTGTGGTATGTTGTGCATAGTGTGGTGTGCAGGGAGAGTGTTGGTCCTGATAGGAGGTCCGTGATGTGGTTTGGAGTGATGATCCTGGTCAGCGGATGGCGGTGTGGTTGAGAGCCCGGATCGCCGGTGGGAAGAAGCTCCTCCTCAGTCTCTCTGTGTTTGTTATCAAAGAGCGGAAACGTTTTCCCGACCGCAGCAGAGAGAACAGTCCATCGCTGGTGTGGCTGCGCTGGGTGTCTCGCTCAGGGACACACCTGGTATGGGGGATGGCACCACCCACCTGGGCTGAATTGTAGGTGCACGTGGAGCGTTTACAAAAGGTTAACAACTCCCTGTGTGCACTTCTGGATGTTTTCAGTCATTTTCATATAATGCAATACTCATATTTCTCCCAGACTCGATGGTTTAAAAGTTATTTCCCTGAAATGTTATTCAAAAATGTCTCAGTGTTGCAGTGTGTGGGGAGCAGGCAGTTCATTTACATGCACAATCAACTGGTGATTTTTTCTTTCAGCTTTGCTTCAAGATCTTTCCATTGTTTGTCCACGCAGATGTTTAACCCACTGTTCTTGGCTGAGCTCTCTGCACATTGATCTTCAAGAATCTTCTTTTCTTTTAATATCTTGGTGATCAGTTTATTCTTTTTCCAGATAACCTGGTCCTTTTTCTAGCTGACCAGATTCACCTCCTCGAGCAGAGCTTCCATCTGGGTGTCTTTTTCTCTCAGCTTGGCTGAGGTCTCTCTCAGCTGTGCTTCAAGAATTTCCTGTTGTTTTTCCACGCAGCTAATTAAGTCACTGTTCTCTAGAACCATTTGTTCCCTCTTTATCTTCCACCTAGCCTGGCTCTCGATGAACTGCTTTTCAGTGCCTTTAAACTTGGCTAAGCTCTCTGCACATTGTTCTTCGAGAATCTGCTTTTCCAGTGATATCTTGGTGATCAGGTCATCCTTTTCCAAGATGTCCTGATTCACCTTCTTGTCCATCTCCTCCCGGGAGATTTTGGTGTCTTTTTCTTTCAGCTCGGCTGAGGTCTCTTTCAGCTTTGCTTCAAGATCTTTCCGTAGTTTGTTCACGCAGATGTTTAACTCACTGTTCTCTTGAACAATGTGGTCCATCTTCTTGTTCCACTCAGCCTGGCTGTCGATGAACTGCTGTTCCTTGTCTTTAAGCTTGGCTGAGCTCTCTGCACATTTATTTTCAAGAATCTTCTTATCCTTTAATATCTTGGTGATCAGTTTATTCTTTTTCCAGATAACCTGGTCCTTTTTCTGTTGCTCCTGGAACTGTCCATTGCAACGTTTCTGGAGGCTTTTGTTCTCTATCTGTAGGTCATAGATAGTATTTTGAAGGGAGAGGATCTGTTGGTCTTTTGAAAAGTTATTTTTGCCTGCGTGTCCTGGTGACTCCACGGACTTCATCGGATTTATTATCTTCGTCTCCCAGTCCATCTCCTTCTTCAGGGCATCATTTTGTGGGGGTCTTGTCAAAAGCTAGAAGCATCCCCAGGGTTATATATATTTAGTTAGTCTCTGAAAAACAGCTCCATACTAACTAGTTTCTCACTCTGATTTTAAGCTTGATACAGTATGATTATGAAATAGTTATTATCAACTTATCAAATGATGACAAACATAACAAACAGTGTACCTCCTATTTATAAATCATGCAATCATCACACAGCAGATTACAATCTTATTTACCTGTACTGCCATGAGGCAGGCAATATGTAACCCTTAAGACTTGTTCCCCACTGCATCCAAAGTATAAATTCATCACTACCACACCCAGAAACACCTGGCCAGATGTAGCTATACCCACAAATATGATCCTTTGTGCTGTGCTGGATCTTTTCACTTTTGACGTTCCACATTGTTGCAGTGACTGAACGTTCTGTTGAGGGGTAGGGGTAATGAGAGATGGTCAGACAAACCCATTAAAAGTTATTGTTGGGTGTAAGGGGGGCGAGGAGAGTAAGAAGATCCAGGAGGTTGAAGGAATAGGACTACAGGCCTGCAGGGAAGACTGTACAGTATAAAACGACTACAAAGTTCCTGGGGAAACTTTGTAGGTGCCTGCCACCTTTCGCCGCTGAAGCTTAGACCCATCTCCCCGACCAGAGAGCAGGATTCACCGAGTATTTACACACACACACAGTAAACATGAGCAGATAATACTTCAAATAGGTGCCTCCCTTAAAATGAATTTTATTGGCAGGCACCTAATAAACCATTTGCCTGCTTTAAGTCTTTAGTGCCCCCCCTTTACAAAATCAAGGCGTTGACATTTAGGCTGACAAACGGCGTTAAAGTCATTCTTTTGATGCCACTTACTAAACACGTGATTGCATTTCCAGGTCCCAAGATGGTGGCAGTGAGGAATTACCATGGCACACCAGCGCTTCCAGGGAAGACGCCACTCTTTTTTCAAACAGGAGATTTTATCGAGCTGCTGAAGGGAGATCCGGACACCTCGTGGTGGGAGGTACAGCCCTTAAACTACTTAAACAACTACTAGCATTTGACACATAAATTAGGAATATTATCAGACAGTGGATGTTGGCTCGACTCTCTGCTGTGAGGTCAAAGTGCTGACTCTGACTTTAATGATGCTTGAAGGTGTTCGCATTTGCAAATGAAAAACATTTCATGTCTGTTAGTTAATGGCTGAGCATTAATGTGCTGATAAGGGAATTTTTGACCTTTGCAGAGCCAATCTAGCGGTTTCCCCACATTTCTGTTCCTAATGACTTAAGCTAGTGGGTCTGGAACTTTTTACCACCTCAAAAAAAGTTTAAATATTATATTTACTCTGTCATCTTTACTTAAGTTTATGTATTTCTAAATGTCTTTCTAGAACTAGTTTTACTGCACCATACATTTTACTTTGACTTTTGGATTTGGAGGAAGAAATGCTTCTCTCACTCAGCTCCTTACTTCTTTTTTATATCATTTATTCTGCATTAGTTTCACCTCTGGTAATACAGTCTTTACATTGATTGAAGTTGGTTCGTGCAGAAGGCAGACAGCTGTACAGATGTTGCCCAGTGAGTAGAAACAGTTCACCTGTTTCTGTCTCTTTTACTCTGCATAAAACCAGCCTGAGAGATCACTGTTGTGTTGTGATTAATGCTGTTATTGGAGACCTAAAGTGTAGTCTGGCCTAGTCCAGTGAGCGGAGAACGTTCATCTATAAATATCTGTGAAGGTTCTCAGTCATCCAGGTCATGGTTATCTCAAAAAAGGTTTATCCAATAGCAACTGGACTT
>JAUMTR010000014.1:14168309-14188350 GCA_032270685.1 Microctenopoma stevenorrisi
AAGAAGATATAAATAAAGAGACCCGTTTAGAGGTGGAGAACAGTAGGTGCCTGCATTACATGCCAGGCACCTAATAATTAGGTAATGGAGATCTAGTTCTATGATCTCAAACGTCTTATCTTTAGTTAACTTTTAAATGTGATTGTTAATTAAAATTAAAATGCTGATCATAGTCGTTCTGAAAACGTCAGCATTTTGCCTTTGTTCAGCAGGACATCATGAAATTTAGAGGAAACGTGAAGTGGCCACGTGTAACTAAAGCTACCTGCAATATTTGAACCAGGGTATGGATGTTGTCGTGATAAAAATGTAAAAACACTCGGATATGGCAGCACTACTTTAATTTTTGTATTACATACTGTTGCATACTGATCGGTGCAGAGATATTTCTAAATCAGGAATTAGACACTATGGGAACAATAATTCTTCCCATTTCCCCACAGCAAGGGAATGACTCCTTTCATCTTTAGCAATAGAACCCGACTCTTAGTTCAACATGGGGCTGTACCTGCAAACCTGGAAGATGCTCCTCAGTGAATTGGCTGAATGATAAGTGATTTGACATCGCTGGCTTTTGGCATGATGGACACTCATGCTGAATCACTGACTCTTACACTCCAAGAGCCTTTTATATGAGGCTAGCCTTTTCAAGAGAGACTCGGGCATCCTTCTAAAGCCATTAATTCAAACTCTGCTATTAGGTTATACCTCTAGAGTATGACAGTTTAATCTCTCAAATGATGTCAGAGGGTGTGATGAGTTTAAAAAAGGTTTCTTTAGGTAGCAGCTGTAAGTTCTACTTAACCAGACACGTGGTTATTTCATTGTATGTGTAATTTAATGTTTGTAAGTCAGCTAAGAATTGGAAATATATTTTTCTACATAGAAAATGAGCAGTGGTGCTGCCTGTGGTCCTGTTAGCCAGTGTATTTTAGTGTGGGGCATGCACTGCTATAGGGCTCCAACCACAGGAGGTACTAAAGTTGTAAACGTGTAATAAGTACAATAAACTGTTTTAATTTAACTCATTTAATTACATATGTATTTGTATTACCCTTTTCCATGTATTTATTTATCAACTTCCTCTGCTCACTGCTTCCCCCAAGGGGGGATGGGTCAAATGCAGAGAACAAAATTTGTTGTAAAATGTATCAATGACAATAAAATGGATTCTTCTTCTTCTTCTTCTTACTGAGAACGTATACTCTGCATATTGGTCAGATGTGTCTGCTGTGGACTACTGCAGGTTTCTGTGGAAAAAGCTTTTTGTTAATTCCATCTTGTTTATGACATATGACATTAATATTCAGTGTCCTGTTGAAACTAAATTAAACTGAAACAACTACTACACTAACATCATATTTGATATCACTGGCTTTGATTGGATTGCTTTTCTAATCCCGTTCTTTGGCTTATATACAGCACTCTGAATCGCTTCAGTATTTGAAGTGTGGTACAAATAGTCTTCCCTTGCCTTCATCTTGCAGGGAAAGCTGATACAAACACAAAAGAGTGGATTCTTCCCCAGTTCGTCTGTAAAGCCTTGTTTGGATCCAAAGGTATATGTGTGGCACATACAACACATATAAAATAATTATCTCTGCAACATGGTTTTGTGCTCTTTGGAAGTTTTGTAACACATGGCATCTGGGATTTTTTTACAGCCTTTTCAGTCATTATCCAGCCGGCAGTCCTCAAGGGAAGCAGACTACTATGGATATCCTTGGTAAGACCCCTAATGTATGAAGGTTGACCATTTAAAATGAGTTCAGCCTCATCTGTTTTCATGGAATGTATAATTAGTTCAGACCAGTTACTGTTTACAATCTAGACCTTGAACTAAAGCACTCATCCAGTTAAAAGGGAAACTGACCCCAAACCGGAACACTAGCGAGCGATTAATTACTACAAGGTTGCCTACTTCAGTAATTTGTGGTGTTGTTCAGTTATGTAAGTTTGTATGCTGAGGTCACAACATTTTTTCTCGGATCGTCTGTAGGTTTGCAGGAAACATGGAGCGCCAGCAGGCTGATAACCTCCTAAAGTCTCATAGTAGCGGGACCTATCTTATCAGGGAAAGGACAGCTGAAGCCGAGAGGTTTGCCATCAGCATCAAGTGAGTGTTTCACACTACAACAGACAAAATCTCAAGGGAAGTTTTAATCCACATCCTAGGGGAAATACAAATTCTCACAGTGTGCCCCACTCTGCTTTTTCAGCACGTATTTTAACTCCAGCTAATTACCAGTCAGTAATTGCTTTTTTGTTTGTTTGCTTGCTTTGAAATTGTATTTCCTTTGAGAGAGTACATCCCAAAGAGAAATAATTTATGACCTGTTATTGGAGCTGTCAAATAGTATTGTATTGGGGAAAGGAGCTTTTAGGTATTTGCCATTCAATTATTCAGGAGTTATACAGGTGCAAATTGCCATATAGGGACTAGCTGTTAAAGTCTCACTGTCAGATATAACTCGTGAAAATTATTTAGGTGTATTAGTCCTCAGATTACAGCAGAAATGTGTCAAAGCCTACAGGGACCCAAACTCACTGAACATTCTCATTTATTGCAACTTCACAGGGACAACTACCTAAAGCGCTGGGCACATCATAGAGTGTAGCAGAGCGTAGCAGGGCAGGAAGAGGGAGGGTTGTGCCTAGAGAGGACGGATTTAGAATCTCATAATATTGCTAATTTGGGTTGCATATTGTAGCTTTAATAACATTTTTCTGTAGTTACTTTGTGTTTGCTCTTCCAGATTTAATGATGAAGTAAAGCATATCAAAGTCATTGAAAAAGACAGCTGGATTCACATCACTGAGGCCAAGAAGTTTGAGAGTCTTTTGGTGAGTCTTGTGTTTTACTTACAAACAGAAGTAAACAGCAGTTTGATGTCAATGTTCAAAGGAGAAAACCTGAATCATATTCTTGTTTTAATGAATTTGTACTGTTTCAAATAATAGGAGCTAGTGGAGTACTATCAGTCCCATTCACTGAAAGAAAGCTTCAAGTTGTTAGATACTACATTGCGATACCCCTACAAGGCTAGAGAACGCTCGCTAACTCGGGCCAGTACACGCTCCCCAGGTAAGCCTTTCATTCCCGTTCAAGCCAAAAGCACAAAAACGAATGTACTAACTTTTAGGTTTGTGTCAAATATCAGCAGATACACACAGCCTGATTAGAACTTACCTGGTACTTACCTCTGTTGGTAACTCACTCATAATATTTTCTACTGTACATTAATAAGTGATCAGGTCAGAAATTCCTTTGTGTAAAGAATTATTCGGAAGAAGTCATTGGGCATCTGATTCAGATGTGCCATGGACGTTTCCCCGAAGTCACATCCAGCTGAGTGGAGACCATACAACAGACCAAGTAGAAGCTGGAAGGATAACATAGCATATCTATTCTGGCCTCGGAATAACCCACAATCCCTCTGGAAGAGCTGAAGGACATCAGAGAGCCAGCCAGAGAGGCATACGGACTTCCTTGCTCAGCCTTCTGGCACTGTGACCTTCATTTGCACTGCAGAATCGACTGATGGATGTTTAGTCCAGTGACTGACAGCACATTCTATGTCAACATGTATACTTACTTTGAAAGATTTGAACACTGCTAATGTGACACTAAAGAGATATTACAATGTGCAGGGCCAGCTTCCAATTTAAACCCCTTGCCGTCTTGGCTTTGACTAGAATAAGGGAGTGCAAATTGAAAGAGACAGACAACATCCCACTCTCTTTAGCTTCTCTGGTGCTTTGTCCCTCTCAGGGCCAATGAACTCTCATCACAATGAGAGGAAGTAAAGGAATGAGAACAGGGCAGGGAAGAAGCGGACCAGTGTGGAACAGAGAGCGAAAGACAAAGAGGGAGAGTTTCTGAAATAACTTCTTAAACTGTCTCTCTGAATTGGCTGCCCTCTTTTTCCATTAGACTGTATGGATATTGGCTCTGAACTTGCATTGACCTCTGTCCTAGATTGGCCTGCCTTATCTGTTCCACAGGAAGACCCGACTGGCCACTACAGCGAGATTATTCTCTTCCCGTTTTGGCTGAGCTCTAGCAATGTTTGCAAACACGCGTTTTTGGTATATATGTGGCTGCATGACCCTGTACATGTGAATGGAAACGTACGAACAAATGTGGAATGATTTGGAAGCAGTCAAACTGACTGTGTTCATGATGTGAGATTGAGTATAATGAAACAGGCAAGACAAGTGTTGAGAGCTTCACTACATACAGTAGCGCCTTCTCTTTTGAAACTCTTTGCTTCTCTGGCTCGGGCTACACGCGCATGCTTTTCCCAGCTTCATTTCCTCCTATTTTTCCTCTTCCTCTCAGCAGCCACCTGCGCCTCCTACAACTTCTCCTTCCTCAGTCCACAGGGTCTCAACTTCTCCTCCTCTCAAAGCTCAGCTCCCTTTTGGTCAGGTACTCGATTTCTTTCTTTTTGCGCTCATGTTGTCTTCCTGCATTTCATCGCCTGTAATTTCATATTAAGCCTCTGTTCTCACAACCTCATTAGTTCTCTGTGGCTCTCTTTTCATTAACAACAACATTTCAGTTCTTCCTAGAGTGACTTTCCCCTCATTAAATCAAGAAAAAGCCAATTTCCTCTCTTGTGATAAAACAACGTGTCCTTTCCCATCATGCTCGTTTGTCACTGTGTCATCCTGAACTCAGCATCTTCTTTCTGCTCATTCTCCACCACTAATTACTACTATGACTTAGTCTAACATTTCACATCTCAGTCCCCCCCCTTCATGCCCAGAGATGGTTATTTATCTGTTATCCAGCTGATTATTTTATGATTGATTTATTTCGTTAGATTAAACTCCCTCTGTTTCTGTTTTCAGTATTTACTCCTCGGGTTGTCAGTACAGCAGTTGCCAGGTATAACTTTGCAGCACGAGACATGAGAGAGCTGTCGCTGCGAGAAGGAGATATTGTCAAAATCTACAGTAAGATTGGTGGCGACCAGGGCTGGTGGAAAGGAGAGGCCAATGGACGAGTGAGTAAAGCATAAAAAACAATGCTTATTCTGTATCCAAGCCCTTAAATTGGTGCCTGCCATTAAAAATGAATAGGAGGCTTTTCTATTGGTTATTGAGAAGGGTATGAATAATTTTGGACATGACATAATTTTTTTTTCCTCAATAATGCCTTTTGTACATTGTCGTATTATCTTTTGGGAGACACCTATGTCATTTCCTGTCAAAAAATGACTTGCTAGTTTAATTAAAGTAACTTTAGGTCAACATTTGCCAGGGGTATGGTTAATTATGGGCTTGTTTGTATAAACTGCTCAAAAAGATTAAAGGAACATTTTTTAATCATAGTATAGTATTACATTAGTTCAATCAATGTCAGCTCTCTTCAGGTGCGCTAAAGGTGCAATGAGACAACCCGAAAGTCAGTGATGGTTTTGCAAGTGGAGACCACAGACATTTTTTGCTCCTTTACTTTTTTCCAGTAGTTTTGTATTTGACTAAGGTCAGTGTCACTGCTGGTAGCATGAATCGTTACCTCCACCCTACAGAGGTTGCACAGACAGTCCAACTCCACCAGGAAGGCACATCAATACATGCCATTGCCGAAAGGTTTGATGTGTCTCCTAGTAGTCTACAGAGCATGGAGGAGATTCCAAGAGACAGATAGTTACTGTAGGAGTGCTGGAAAGGACTTTCAAAGGTCCTTAGCTCATCAGCAGGACTGATATCTGCTGCTTCTTGTTCTGCCGAAGTCCTACAAAGTGTCTCCCGGCAGGCCAGTGGCGTGACCGTCTCTGACCAAATGATTAGAAACAGACTTAATAAGCATGGCCTGGGTGACTGTGCTCACTGCCTGGCACCATCGAGCTTGACTGGCCTTTGCCAGAGAACACCAGAATTGGCAGGTCCGGCACTGCCATCCTGTGCTTTTCATAGATGAGTAGGTTCATTCTGACTCTAATGACCAGCCTCCTGTGGCAAGAGAATACAGTTTCTGGAGGATGGAGGATGCCTCCACACTCACCTGCCCAGAATCCAATAAAACATCTCTGGGAGATTATGTTGAGTCCATCCGATGCTGCCAGGTTAAAGCTCAGACTGTCCAGGAGCCTAGTGATGCCCTGGTCAGGATCTGAAGATAGGAGAAGATACCCCAGGACACTATCCTTCATATCATAAGGAGCATGATCCAACACTGTCAGGCAAGCCCATGCAGTTGATTCAAACTACCAAGTACTATTTTCAATTTATGCAATAACATTTCAGCAGATAGCCTTTTTTGAATTGAGATCTGATGTGTTTTCAAAGTGTGTCTTACATTTTTTTGAGCAGTGTATTTAATAAATATATAAAGGCTCAGAATAACGATCATTTTTTAAAGTCTCTGAAATGAATTTTCACAAGTCTGAATGCATTTGAAACAGATGGTCATTCATACCCTTTGGAGCTCCTTTTTTTTCTAAAAGAAAAGAAGAAGACTCACATTTTTACCATTTTAACCTAGTGTATTACTGTGGCTCACTTCTGGTTTTCTGAACAACAACAGAGGTGTATGACACACACAAAATAAGCTAAAATCAGGAATTGCAAATGGTACAGTGAGTACATGCGATTCATTGTTGGTTGTATGTGCCAACAATCAAAAATACAGATAACCACTAGCTTTATTCTTCATTAATGCTCAGGTTAAATGCAAAACTCCTTGATCAGCCATAATCAAGGTGTATGTTCAGTACTGCTGCCAAGTTTTTGGTGTATGTTCAGAAGTGTTGTTTAAATTATAGTACATTTAAAATACATGGGACACAAGAATTGAGTTACCAAAGTGTTTGCAGCATGTTTGTCTGCATTACAGAGAGTTGTCTCCATAATGTTATGTCCTGTATAATAAGACCAGCATGCAAATACAAATGCAAGACAGGTTTTCATCTAAAATGCAAAAAACAAAACAAGAAAATCGGAGTTGTCAATTCATTTGAACCTACCTAGACTGGTTATCAAAGCGCTTTACACTGCTGCTGAGCCACAGTAACACAAACAGCACATTTTCTGCAGGTTTAAGGGGTAAATGATAGCAGATGTTAGCACAAATGTTTCACCTTCACTTTATCAAGTTTATAGGACCGTCTTTGTCATAATTAAGTTTTTATAAACAGCCTTTTATTTTATAATCAGTGACATGAACCAAGATGTGTGTAAAGCAACATGTAGGCTCAGAGAGTGCAGTATAACTCCATCTTAGCAGCAAACACCAGTCAGGGATCATCAACATAGTCAGTTTATTTAGGGTAATAGTTCTTTTAATACAGTCTTCTATGTTAGCTCAGTATTCACTCTACTATTTCAACAAATAGGGGACGTTGTTGCCTAGGAACAGCTGAAGTAGCATTTGAAGTAGCCTTCAAGTATTTTTTAGAACATTGATGGAGCTGTTACATCTGAGCTATGTAGTTATCTATAATAGTGCAGATCCTTTTGCCAATTAGAGCAAAGTATTCTTACTGGCCTTGGTCTAATGCTTTCATGCAGCTTTACTGCATTTACAATAGATTAACTTTAGTGTTGCGTGTAAAAACATATCTGAAATCCTTTTCTTAAATTGTCCTATAAAGGATTTTGTGTCTCTGATAATTACTGTTTTTATGTTCCAGATTGGATGGTTTCCATCAACCTATGTGGATGAAGAGGGAGTGCAATAAGGCTTGGATGTCTGCCTCTGTCCTGGCTCCCTTTAAATCAGGAACCATCTTCTATCTACTGTTCTCAGAGAAAATCACCCACTCTCCCCAGCAAATAAGAAAAAAACAAACTTTTTTGTTGTTGTTTTTGCTGGATACTCATTTTTGGCAAGCTTTCCAGCACATTTCTCTATCTTCAATTATGCATCAGCTTTGCTTTTGTCTGGATTTTTTTTTAGGATGTCCATTTTAATTTCTGTACAGGAAAGAAAAAGAAACTGGCTCACTGTCTGTCAGCATCTGTGTGCTCTGCAGAGGCTTTATTGAACTGAGGACAAAGCAGAAACTGACTGGATGGTTTTACTTTGAAAAAGGCCCCCCTGCTAGAGGTTTATGCGAGATGAAATAATTGTACAGTATAGATAATTTATTGAATAGAGATTATTATCATTACTAATGATTATTGTGGGGAAGCTGATTTCAGTAAAAGCTAAGAATTACAAGAAAAAATTGAAACATGATTAAAAAAAAAACATGCTCTGTTTTAACAATGAGAGATTTTGCCTTAGTTGTCATGGTGATGCCTTGTGGGCTGACACCAATGGAGGGAATCGACTTTGTTGACTGGTTTTACTTCTCCATGTATGCATGTGCCCATGTGCGGCCCACACAAACACTCACAGACCAATGTACAGTACGGTGCCTTTGAAGAATGGTCGTTGCTTACTGAACCTGAACATCAGCCAGTAAAGAACATCTCCAGCCCCCGAAAGGAGAGTTTGTCCGCTTTCAGAGGACTTTACTAACCGAGGGGGAGCTACTTATACGACATTTTGAGGATGTCTCACCTTTGGTGCCCTCAACTACAATACGGTCAAGCATTTAACTCGTCAGCTCAACTGGAGACTGGATGGACTCACAGAGACAGTTGGAGGGTTTTTATAGTCAATAACATCACATGCTGTACACAGTTCACTTCTGTCTCGGTGTCATACATCTGTTGGTGCAGTCGGCTGGATGTGAAAGGGAAACACTTGGAGGGTTTTTGTAGCCAACCACAGTCACATACTGTACACAGTTCACTTCTGTCTTGGTGTCACAGACTTATGGGTGCAGTCAGCTGGATGTGAAAGGGAACCTCCACAGCCCTTTCATACTTTTAAAAGTCTGCATTCACTGTTCTAATGTTTGATTTTTTTGTGCACAGAATCAAGATTATTTTTTTAAGTTTTGAGAACTGGACCAACATTCTTTCTTAGTTATTTGAAGCCAAATTTCCATTTTAATGTCTGCATGAAGTTGGTATAAAAATCTATATACCTTGCCTTATTTTTACAGATGATCAGGTGACAGGACATTTCCTTACTTTCCTCAGTGTTAACAGTACATGTGTAAAAGCCAATTTGGTGCTGTGCAGAATGGTGGAATTTAAATCTGAAGGCAAGCTTCCTGTGGTAAGTAACAACTGCAGGAGTCCTAAATCACTTTGTGCTTTGCTAGGGATGCAGTGCTCAGTGTTTCCTTTTACTTCTATTAATTTAATATAATATATTTGCAGATTTTTAAGTAATTTGTACTGAGTATTTTGTATCACAAATAATAAAATGACATGACAGTGAATATATATTTAAAAGATTAGTTCGATTTAACTGTTTATATGGCCTTAAGTTTCACCATAAAAATCTCCCATATGGACATTTTAATATTGAGTATATTGACACTGAAGATGTTGGAAATCTGGAAGTTGGAAATTTCAAAGCACGCTAACACATAAAACACATGAGAAATATTTCACCAAAATTAAGTTATTTTAAAGCATTCACACACACCCCACTGAGAAGTACTGTGCAAACACAGAGCATGGCATCTCCAGTTGCTCCAGAAAGAGTCAAAGATACTGATTTAGTTTATGATGTGTGTTTCTGCAAAGGCCAACTGTCCCGTAAATATGCTAACACTGTGTGAAAGGGGACACACAGAGGCCTCCATGTTGTCTAGAATGAGGGTGGGTGGGGTCTAGTCGCTGTTTATGTAGTGGAAAAAACCATTGCATGTGGCTATTGATATTTCAGCTCCTGTCAGTACATCTTCAAAAAAAATGAGTACTTAATCGTGTACATTTTCTTTGAATGGTTGAGTATTTCCAAATGAGGTCTATCATTAAATAAATACAATTCTTTTGGCTTAAATTTGCAACTGAGTTATTTGGATTGTGGTTGTTCTTTTGTGTGTTTTGAATGTTTGATTTAAAGGAAATGGTTTAGTTTAGCATATATTTCTCTTTTTTTCACTTTTCATTTCGAAGATCAGCTTTCTTGAATCACACCTACACTCACCTGCATGTTGGACAAACGATGCCAATTTACCTACCTACATTTTCACCTTTCAGTATGTGATTAGGATAATCTTAATTAATATGAACAATGGTATCAAAAATTCATTACACTGCACAACTTTGAATCCAGTTAATTAAACTCTATGCCAGACTCCTGCTGCTCCACATTGTCATTACAAGTATGTCTTCAAAGCTTCTATTCACATGGTCCAGTTGGAGCTAAATGCACCTCAGATAAGATCTGCTACTGATTGTCAGACTGCATACCCATATTTTCTGTCATACTCAATCAGTGCATATTTGACTGCTGTGTGGCTGTTGTTGAAGGGTGTGTGTGTGAGGCCTTCACGGAAAGAGCTCATGTTGGTCACGTCAACATGACCGTAAGTCACCTGTGGGTGATTGGTGCTCTGAGTTGTGCAGCAGCTAACCGGGCGGCTCACCGGAGGCGGTGCGTCCTCTCTGTCAGACATTAGAGCAGAACAGAGGAGGAAAAACAGTTAACCACCAACAACATTCAGTTAAGTCATTTGAGTTCAATTTAATTGGTTCTCAATTTTCATTATGTTATAATAGCTCAGAAGGCACGTGTGTAGACTGAGCTTTCATAGTATGGAGTTATAAATACAAAACTAATTTATGGAGCTTTGGAGTACAATTACAGTGACGAGTCATGTACAAAAGCTTTTTATCTTAGTTTAGTTCGCGCTTATTATTGAGCAGCATATTTTATGGCCACACTATAATTTTATGTCACACAATGGTAAAATTGTTGCTACAAAGGTCAAACATTTGGCATTTTTTCTGGATATGCCTGGAAAGACTGATTAAGGTAATAAAATAGTTCATTTTCTGAATTTGTGGGACAGCACCCCTTCACTGTGCTCGCATTAAGGCTCTGCAAAAGAACGCAGTTTTTGTTGCTTGCGTAAGTTAAAGTTAAATAAAGAGCATAAATCTTTGTTGTGTTTGCTTATTTAGAGACTCTTCCCACTGCCTTCACTGCTACCCTTTTACTGAAGAATAAAATTCACTCTGGTGCCAGTTTCAACCAGTAAATGCTGACAAGAAGCATATACTACAATCTTCCCTTGTCAACTCTTTTGCCAACATTCAAACTTAGAAGCTTTTTTGCATTCTGCATTTATGTAACTTCGCAGTAGCAGCTGGGATCTGCTCCCCTGTCAAAGAAAACACCCGCACAAATAATAGACTTTGGCATTTTCTGCTCCTTTGGAGGCCAAGGACTCAGATTTTTTGCTGGTAAAGGGAATAAATTTGCTTTTGTTGAGCTGAAATGGGAAACGATACGCCTCGAGTCTTTGGGGCAGTGATTCGTGTGTGTGTGTGTGTGTGTGTGTTTCCATGCATCAGGACAAGACTGCTGTGAGCAAGACAAATCAAATTAAATTAAACATCAATAGTGTATCGAATTTTTCAAGGATTTCCACAGTTTTCTTCTGTCTTAAGGTTGTTCTGAAAACAATCAAGCCACTGCCATAGCTTTTTAGTTGATGTGGCTTATTTGTGTCCTAACTGAAAGTATGTTACGGATATGAAAGTTTTTCCTTGTTGTAGTTTTGTGGCCTACAGCTTGACTTTATTATTCAACACTCAGAAATCACAATGGTAAAACTACTATCTCAGTTATAGCATCACTGCTCTCAGAATAAGCTTTACAGTCAGAAGTTGGTTGTTAGATTAATGTGGATTGTGATGTGTATAAATGAACAAGGGACATTCATATAACATCAGAATATTATAAAAACAATACATGTAGACTAGGATAAAAGCTGAAAAACATCTGCATGTTTTGCTTTTCTATGCAGTGTTCAGAATGTAACTCACATCTTGTGTTTGTAAGCCGAAGTCTTATTATTCTTAAGAGTACTTGAACTAATATGATATTAAGCGTGACTCATCTCTGAACTTTTCGAGCTGAAGTGTTTAGGTTCTACTGATGTGACACAGATGTCACATTCATAAAGAGGAACTATTGTCATCATGACTCAAATGATCACAGCTTTGTCACCTCGCTTATATGAGTGATCTTCTATACCGTCATGTGCTTTGTGCTGAGAGTTGAACTCCTGCATGTCACTGATATGGAGAAGCACATATCAGGATTGTAGCTTTGAGTGTTTCTCTGTCTCTTAAATATAACACTGTCCTCCCACACTGACACTGCTTCTATTTCAATGTCTACTTTGAAAGCATGTGGGCTGTTGTCTAACTGCATATGAACCACATTAATTTCAACATTTGTGGGGAGAGAAGGGTGGGAGATCAGCTACAGTCAGAAAAAAGAGGAACACAATTTGTACTGCTCCAAAACAGATTGTTCCAAACTTTGAGTATATGAAAACTAGATAATTTCACATTAACTGGGGGTGAATATAATTTCTTCTATAATTTACTTTCACAAAATGATGCGAGTTGAAAAAAAACGAAATTTGCCACTTGATATTACTTAAACATCAATATATCATTATCTTGCTCCCAGTCAAACAGAAAATGTGTTGTTGTAATAGGCTCCTGGCTCCAGTAATCAAAACGACGGTTTCATTGTCAGAAGGCTTTCAGATCTCTGGTACTGTGGACCGCTGCAGTGATCTTTTGTCTTGCTTTCCCAAAACAATTATTATTTTCTGCATGTCTCTCTTTCCTGGGTTTCCAAAAATTCTTAAAAAAACCAACATCAACAACTGCCAGTACATAGATGTTTAGGAAACAAGCAGGATAGTAGTTCTGAGGGACCAGGGTTAGCTCTCCGTGCATGTTAGATTATTGTCTTTCTTTCTATGAAATGCAACTAATTATATAAGGAGTTGTATTACATTCGTTACACCTATACCTAAGTGAATGTTCAAGGTTTCACAACCTAGTTACCTCCACTACTGGCTTATAAAACCCACTTTCTAAGAATTGCATGTCTTTTGGTCATTATTTCACTTAACTTTAGCATTCAAGGCCAACCTTTCCCATTCAGGACATACGTTTAAAATGAAAGACTAGACATGGTACAAAGAAGAATCATGTTATTATCTGCTATGAATTGTTTCTAAAGAGTTTATTCTAAAGGTTTTACAGACATTTAAGCACTATTGTGTATGATATGGATTCTTATACAATATAACTCAGGAAGAAAGTCAAGCAATTTGTTATTTGGCGATTTTGAAACAACACTTTCCAATCTGTGGTTGTAAGCTTGAATAAAACTGTATAAAAATGCTGCAAGTCTAAGACAAGGATGCCCAACACAGCATGTTCATAATGAGAATCTCTCATTTGTTTCTAACTCTAAGGAAAACCTGAGAAGAGAAGAGTTTTATTTTAACTTTTAATGAATCCTACCCAGGCTTTCAGACACAACAGACAAACTAAAACAGATGTTGTTTGCAATGCCAGCAGTTATGTTTACATCAAAATCTGTTTGCTGCTGCCCTAAAACACTGTATTTCCAAGTCGTTTTGCACATAATGAAGCTGTAGACGACTTCATCAGTATAAAGATGAGGAGAAATGAATATAAATAATAAATCATATCATCAGGAAGAGCCCTGCCTGAGGAACTAAGTTGATTTGTATTATCATTTTGTGATTTCTTCTCTGTCTTTTCAAATTTGGCTGTTGGTTGTTTGCTCTGACTGGTCTTTTATATTTAATATTGGGAAGGTATTTTTTTATTTATATTTTTATCTTTTATGTTTATAAATTAATATGTTTGCTACAGCTAAGGCTTCTAAGCCGTGGAACTGGTCAGGAAATGAGGAAGCAGGAGTCAGCGACTGCTGTAATACCTGAGCTAAGGTTCCCCCTAATTTTTATCAAACACGTTTATCTAACGTTCCATTTCCAATATCATTAACTTCACCCAGCTGTCTCTGCTTGTGCTGCAGTGTGTACCTGAGCTCATTGGAGAACTCCTTCTCATAGTGATGTCTGTTGTTCAGCTTCCAGTAAAATAGACCAAGGAAGACCATCAAGATGAAGATGAGGAGCAAAGAGCCTACAAAGGTGCCGACGGCCACAGCTGCTCTGTTTGGACCTGTGAAAGTAGCATGAATAACAAAAAAGTGTAAAAAAATCATTTACACTGTAATCTTCATGTTTCTATTGTGGTGGCTTCTGACTTTTTTGCTTTAAAGCAAAATACGGTCTTTACCCTTGTTTTCAGTGAACAATTATTAATTTTGGGAAATAGGTTTATTGAATACTAAGCACATCTGTACTCAAAATAGAAAGCTTGTGCATCACCACCAGTAAATCTGATGACTGGATGCAATCTGACTGTACAAGTAAAGAATATGCTGTACTACTTCCAGGACAGCCCCATTAGCTTCTCTCATAGTTATTGAATGTATTCACAAAATATTATACAGTACCACTGAGAGCCATCTTAAATGCAGCTAAATGGTCGGAGTTTATTTTCTTTCACCAATTTTGATGAGGGCAACTTTTAGTAAGAGAACACAAAAGCCAACCTTTGCTAATTATTACTCTTATTTTAGGTCTTCAGTACCTAGTTACACCAGCTCTTGGTCAACGCGTTACAAGTTACTGTGACAGTTGAAACTGTCCAGTAGGTAATAACTATTTCTTAAAATAGTCGGGTGAAATTATTTCCCTACCTGCTTCCTTACGTTTTCTGACTGTGAGTCTTTATAATAATTCATACAATATTTCAACTGCAAGAATCTGCAGCTCAAAATGGGTGTCGTGAGCCTCCGGGTTGGAACCTCTGTTCTGAGACAGCACCCCGCAGTTGAAAATGAACGATTCTCCGCCTAAAGCCAAACATCTGAACATACCAGGAGATATGGACCCAACGTGATATAAGATGGGGTTCTGTTCCACAGATCACGAGGCACAAACTAATTTTACGAATCCATAGAATGTTCTTGTTCGAGTCAACCCAGTGATTTATTACATAATGGCATGAATGAATCACTGACAGCTCCACAGTCGCAGGATTCATTTTCTGTGAGACAGCTCTCTTACTTCTTTCGCTGCAGCTTTACTACACACAAACCGTCCTCATTTAATATAAGTGCTACTTCTATTTACAATTATACACTCTGACAACTTGTCAAAATTATGGAGGAGTTGCTTTGAATCAGCCCACTTATTTTCTGTTGCTGCCTTTCATCTTGTGTCATTTACACTTTATTAATGTTTAAGGACTACTCGTGTACAGTACAGGAGAGGAGAATCATTACAGCATCACTTATGTGTGACTTCCTGACAGAACAGCAGGAAGTCGCTAATGAAAAGCACAGAACCAAAAAAACGTCTCTGAATAAACCTCTTTACATTTTCTGTGACCTTCTACTGTCATCATTAGACAAAATAAGGATGTTACTGCAATGTTACTGAGCACTATGGCTAAAACCATGTGTGTGAGAACTGGAGCAATGATGAGACTCTGGCACAAGTACAAAGAGAAAAGACTTGAGAGGATGAGATGTAGGTCTTTCATGATTGCATGTGCGTCATGTGTGAGGTTTGTGGATAGCGGGGGAAAGAGAGGGAGAGGGAGGGGTGGGCATAGACTTACGTTTGTTCGCTTTCAGGCTGAGCCCGCAGTGTTCAGCTCCAACACCATTATTCACCTCGCAAAGGTATATTCCTGCAAAGCTCTGCGAGTGGTTGCTGATTTTCAGCTCCCCAGTCACACTGTCTGCAGGGACGAGCACGAACCAACAAACAAATTAAATACAGTACATGCTTCACATACATTATAAGGAGCTGAAATTAAACTTAACCCGAGTAAATACAACATGCAGTTTTAAATGATGAGTTTGTTTTTTGGGGGGGGGGAAGCTCTCCAAACCTGCTTGACCCTATGTGAAAAAGTAACTGGCCCCTCCCTTTCATGCTAAAAGATCTCCAAATGCAACACACTGTGCTGTGTTCCAAAGAAATTCAAGAACAGCGAGAAGCAAAGTTATTTACATGCGTGCTACAAAGCCATTTCTAGGGCTTTCACACTCCAGCAAGCCGTGGTATGAGTCACTTTCCCCAAAATGAAAAAGGAGTGGCCGGCCTACAAAAACAACATTAACTCATTTAGAAGTGGTGGTAATGGTGTGATGGTCTGGGGAGACTCTGTAACTTCAGGACCTGGATAATTTGCTATAACTGATGAAACCATGAATTATTCTCTCCACCAAAAAATCTTGAAAGAGCATTCAGAATCTGGCCATCAGTTCATGACCTCGAAAAATGATCGGACACACATCAGCAAGTCCACCTCTGAATGGCTTAACAAAAACTAAATTAAGGTTTTGGAGTGGGCAAGTCAAAGTCTGAAATTAAATCTGTGGCATGACCTTAAACAGGCTGTTCATGCTCAAAAATCCTTGAGTGTGGCAGAATTGAAACAATTCTGCAAAAGAAAGTGGGTCAAAATTCTTCCACAGCGATGTGAAAGACCCATTGTCACCAGCGCTTGATTGCAGCTGCCAAGGGTGACAGAACCAGTTATTAGGTTTAGAGGGCAATTACCTCTTCACGTGGATCCTGACAAATGTGGATAGTGTTGTTCCTTAATTAATGAAATCATCATTTCTTAAACATGCATTTTTTATTTCCTTTTTCCTTCCTTTGTATTAAAATCTGTTAATAAATCATTTAAGTTTGACAAGTATGCAAAAATCAGGAAGGGGGCAAGTACTTTTCCAGAGGACTGTATTCACTTTGATGTGCACTAGCTTCGTGACATCAGCAGAGGTCACACTTACTCTGTGTGGCTGCAGCAGGGATGGGCTCTGCTCTTTCTCTCCTCCACATGTAACTTAAGGGAGTGGAACCTTTTGCAGACTTGCAGTGCAGAGACACAGGCTCGCCAACCATCTCCCCTCCCTCCACCCAGCACTTAGGCACAGAAGGCTTTGCTGAAATCATACACCAAATGGATAATTGTACACTGCAATTTACATTCCATTTGTTCAGAAACTGTACAGTTCAACAGCTTCAGGGTGAGATGGAGGGAACTGTTTTGATTCTGCCTTTAGAATAATACAAAGCCATTACAGGTGGAGTCATACAAAGACATTATACAATAAACAGAACTCATATGGACAGTAAACTTTCTAAAGCCCTCATTTAGTCATAATAAAACCTATTAAAAGGTATTATTCGTTGCCATCAGCAAGAAAACACACACTGGTATGTGACACTTTTTCTATCATTTATTTTCCTCTTACTTCAGACAGAGTGAGAAATGACTAAAAGGTTTTAGAGAAAGGGCTGTAATTCCTTACTGTCGCGGATTGTGGTGCTCATATAAGATTGACTTTAAAAAGAAGAAGAAGGAATGTTAGTATAAAAATCTCTAGACAAGAGCAACACTGACTGGAAGTGATTACAGTAAGTTGGGTTAAGATTTATGAGAAATGAAATCAATCAGTTTTAACATCATAAGATCAATACTACCTTGTAAAAACTATACAGTATAATATGATGGTAATTCAGTTTCCACAGAACTCCTGGAAAGATTTGAAAGTAGGTCAATTATTTGCTCAATCACAAAACATCTTTTTAAAGTTGTTTGAAAGTATTTAGCCTTAAAATAATAATAAAAAAATCTGTCTAAAAGGCGACCATCCTCCACCCAGTTATTGCTCAAGATCTTTAAATAAGATGAGTTGGACAAGAATCAAGTAAATTACTTTATCCCTTTGGCAAATTTTAAAACTGAGTACACTGACAAATTGCTCTAAGTAAAGTGTCATTTTAAATTACTGCTGCCTTTTTTCAGTCTGTATCAAGGTCAGATTCAGATAAAGCAATCTTTCTTTAGTTATTTCATTTAATCACAAAGGTCAAATTGTGGTCTCATATCTTGATGTCTGGCTGTTTATTGTTATGCAAATTTGACTCTTATACACTGAATTATTGAAAAATAAATGGTCAAAATGGCAAAGATATCATTTTGGATTAAGTGTTTTATGTATTGGTCACAACAAAATCTATGAAAAAAAACCTATGTATTCACACAGCACAATTATTTGACTCCATTCCAGACTCAATGAGTTACCCACTTCAGACAATTTAGCAAATTGCCCTAATTTACGGAGCAATTTCTCACTAAGTACTTATTTAATTTTACAGAGCAAGGCCTGGCTGGTAAAAAGCATTGTATAACAGTAAACACTGAGAATGTGACTTCATTTTTAACATGTGACGTCTGACCCTCACAAACAAAAAATAGAATCTGTAGTCTCTCAAGATAAAGCCATGTCAGTTATATATGCCTTTTCTTTACAACCAAACAACAGCTTTCAGACATGATGGTTATCAGTAATGAAGTGAGGTAACATATGTTAACCACAGCATGCAACCCGATGCCCTGTCTTACCCATTACCACCAGTGACACCTTCCGCATGTCCGCGCCAGGTGATTTCCTCACTCTGCACTGGTAGGTAGCACTATGGGCCGATGAGAGCTGAGCGATTGAGAGTGAAGCATCACCCACTGAGGGGTCATGAGCAGCAAAGCTGAGCCCTTTTGCAAGAGCATCGTTACTATGGACGTATCCCACACCTCCAGTAAAGGATATGAGCTGATGGAAACAGAAAAAAAAAGAAAAACAAGTAAACAAATACGTCTGACTGACACTTTTATTAACATTGCAATAATATTGAATAAATGACTACATAGAATGTAAAATTATATTTGTATTTCAAAGCAAGAATAACAGTCTAGCCTGGAAATTTACTTGAGTTTTTACATGCTTTCAAGGCAGATTTACGGTTTGGTTCACTGCTCCCACATTGTTTCCTGCAGCAGGAAACTACTCTTACAGTACATAGCAGTGTACTCTACCTGTCCAGCAGAAAATTTTAAACTCATGGTCCACTTTGTAACCAACCTTTTCTGCGGCACAAATTAGTCTCACATATGACATTAATTGACAGACTAGTGCTGAAGAAGCTGATCTGATCTCTTTTGTTGTGATTAAAACGCTGGTGCGTTATTCAAAGAAAGTCAATTTACTATTAAATCCATAGTCATTTGCAATCTCCAGCAACGGACCCTCTCGCCACACAAACTTGCTCAATGCACCAGGCAAGTTTACAAAGAAGAGCTGATGCCAGAAGGATACGGTTCTGGTTCCTAGAGTTTCCTAATGTAGACTGGGCGGCAGAACCTTTAGTTATTAGGCTCCTCTCATTCGGAACCAGCTTCCAATCCAGGTCTGGGAGGCAGATACACTCTCTACCTTCAAGACTAGACTTAAAACTTTCTTTTTTGATAAAGCTTATAGTTAGAGATGGCTCAGATGACTGAATCATCTCTTAGTTAAGTTACAGATTTAGTCTGCTGGGGAGCTTCCACATTACACTGAGCTCCTCGCCTACTTACATACATCCAGGGCCGTTACTGGGTCTGTGGGGGCCCCATGCAAGATTATTTTGGGGACCCCTGTTTTGAATCGATATAACAAATTTAAACCCTTTAATTATCTGTTGCAATGCATCATAGTAGGAGGGCAAACCTATAATTTAAAACATGATTCAAGTTCCAAACAAGATCCACTGTTTCTATTTTTTTGTTTTATGAGATTCAACAATTTGGTTTATTACATAATGAACATAATTATGCAAAGAGCCCAAACCTTTTAAAAACAAATACATTTGATGATGTGAATATACCTGTAGGAAAGATTGGCAGCAAAGGTAACTCACAAATGCAGTTTAAAATAAAAACAAAACAAAACCTAATTTTATCAGCCTGCTCGCAAGCCCTGTTCTGCCGGACACTAATTCAATTACATACCAACTGGTTTATGTCAGTGGATGCAATGTTGTGAAAAAACTTTTAGAAAAAATGGTAATTTGCAGGTCTGAAGCCGGTGTATGTTTCACTACAAGCCAGTATGCAAACATATTCAGCACAACGTTTGGCAGCCGCTAACATACATTTGGATATACAGTATGAAACAAAGAAATTTGTGAACGAATAGGCTGTTCCCAGAGTGCTGTATCAAGGCACCTCAGTGGGAAGTCTGTGGGAAGGAAAAAGTGTGGCA
>JAUMTR010000014.1:14188450-14200925 GCA_032270685.1 Microctenopoma stevenorrisi
AGTCTAATGTTTATCAGTAAATTACAGAAAATAATGAACTTTATCACAATATGCTAATTTTTTGAGAAGGACCTGTGGATTTGTACTGCAAAGTGTGACTTTTCTATTTTCTTGGAAATTATTAAAGAGTTACTTTGATTTAAAATGTGGGACCATGGAAGCCTTCTTAGCAGACATTGCAATTGTGCTTATTAACCCCTGTATCTCATTACTGATCATTTTTTTAAAAGCTTAGTATTAGTCTCATTCTGCTCTTACCATCTGATCTTTCTGTGTGGTATCTGGACTGACCACCGACCATTCAATGTCAAGTTCTCCTGTGTCAAAGGGGCTCAGTGTGTAGATGCAGCCTATGGTCACGCTCTCTCCCTCTGCCTTTTGGACGGTCTGTGGCCCCTGGGACATCACCTGCATTCCTTGTGTACATCTCAATTCTTCAGAAATTCAGACAAGACTTTAAGTGAATTCCAGAAACATAGTATTAGTGATTACTTATAGCAAACTGTTCTATCGGCATGTAACTTCCAGTAAGGGAAAACACTTTCCAGTAAGGTTTCTTTTTGATTTTCTTATAAAGCTAAGTGCGCAAATTATAAAACAGAACTAGACTCAAAATGGCCCTTATGTATGTGGCTTAGATACTTTTTAGCTTATAACTGTAGAAGTTATAAGCTACAATCTGTACTTCTACTTAAGTAGAAGTACAGATTTAATTTAATCAATTTGGATTGTAAATTTTCTAAATGATTATAGGTATAGATTGTTGTATTATGTGTGGTATTAAATTGTAATGCTCCAGAATGAGACCTCACATAGTTTAATATCATATCTTTGTTTATTGCTTATAACTACCAGTGTTTCCCCCACCATACAAAGTGGGGGGGGGGTGTAATCAGTGTGTGAATACACCCCCACCCCCCACCACCATCCCAAGAAGTCAGGTACATGTTATTTTATTAGACTTTTTGTAGAGCTTCAGATTAGAAGTTATTTCAGGTTCCCTCCCCCATAGAACATGAACATGGAGGAGGGAGCAACACTCTTTTTCTGTCCGTGCTGTAGATTTTTCCTGTTTTGTTACAACGTTTACATCGCATTGTTTTCATAATGGAAGTAATGAGCTGTTTTTAAAAATTTAGGGAGTAGAAAGTACAGACATTTCTCTAGAAATTTAGGGAGTTAAAGTAAAAAGATAGATATATGAAAATTCTAAGTACAGTAACGAAGTAAAAGTACTTTGTTATTTGACACATCTGCTCTTAACATAGCCATTACACTTCTGTATTAATGTACATAAAAATAAGATGTACACAAACATACACAAAAACATATGAGCTCAAATCCCCATCACACAATGGAGTCATCTGGCATAATCTGAATTGGCCTGATTGTACAGACTGTATGTGCCAGGTTAAACTCACACCACTGAGACCTGTTCCTCAGCAGTGTTCAGTGGCGATGACACATGACTCTGTGATCATTTCTCAAAAGATGCTTCATTCAATGCCAAGTCATGAAATAGTGGAGTACATTGCAAAGGGCACAGTATGAGAATATGTGTGTGTGCGCGCGAGTGTGTGTGTGTGTGTGCAATCTTGCCTGTGCCCAAGAGAGTTGCAGTGCACAACAAGAAGCCAGACAGCCAGGACGGACAGCTGATGGTGAAAAGTGCTCTCAAACCACTGCAGCTACTTCTGAACATAATGTGCTCCTGTTTGAGAATAGACCATTCAGAGCAGGTGTTCAACGTGACTGACAGTTGTGTTTAGCATGTATATCATACAGTATACTTCGATATCAAAGTGGTCTTCTTAAACAACATGACTTGTAGGCGGACACTTGCTGCATACTAACGTAGGAGAAAAAAAACATGCATATGTTTTACATTTAAGCTATTGAAAAAAGTTATTACCTGAGTGGAGGTGTTAGATCCACATACCTGGAAATTGAATACAAAAGATCAAGCACCCTGGTGTGTTTGCTCAGAAGAGAGCTCCTCCTTCACTTTCTTTTCATCATCATAAAAGCCTCTGATTGGATGGCTGTACCACCTGTTTTACCTGTTTTCCAGGAGCTTTCCTTAGTATTCACCCTTTCTGTGGCCAAATACTTGTGCTGATTCTTTCTACAACCACAACAAGAAGGAAACGTAGTTACGTAGTAGTACGAGTACGTAAAATAAGTAAGTGAAATACTGACCATCAAACTATTTATTTAATTAAATAAAAAAAAAGTCTCTGGAAACTCAGGGTGCGGATGTTGGGGACTGTACTGTAAGTCACAGAAAGCAGGTTTTATTCATCTGAAAATTATTGAAAACTTGAAAATGACAAAAGAAAAAAGTCATGTTCCCGCCTGCAAAAACACATAGTATTATGCACACACTTTCATTGTTGTGCATACAATACACCACATGCAACTTTAGAACCTCCCATTTGTTAGATGTCTGTGAGTTCGAATTATAAGGAAGACAAAGAGAGCACACCAAGAGTCAAGTGACAAGAAACTGGGTGTTCAGCCAAAAACATGAGCCAGCAAGGCTTGTATATATTAACAGTGTGTGAAGAAAACCACAATGCTTATCCCTGTGCCACATCTACAGGGAGGCAGCCTTTAAAATGAGACACAGTGGGATATTCTTTAGTATAAATAGACCTATCTCAATTGGTAATAACATATCAGAGACTTTAAACACTATTTTCTGAACTACTTCACAAGCATTTGGCAAAACTTTTAAATATAATATTTATAGCCAGCAGCTGATGAAGTAGATTTGTAAGAGCGAGAGCCAGATTAGTCTAAACACAGCTCCTCTGTGACCTCACACACCCACGCTTAAAAATATAAGTGGCTTAATCCATATATATATATTCTGATTATTTTATTGTAAATCATTATCACCAGAATCCCCCCTGCTGACGAAAATCATCTTTACTTCTTTGTCTTCATACAATATATCCAATAACACTGCATCAGCAAGATCTTCAGCGTCATGAACATTGTCAGGGAGTCTTTGAGCCCAAAGCATGAACACTGAACATTGAAGACTCATTAATAGAGTCTCGTTAGTAAACACAGTGGAGCACTTAGCATAATAAGTGTAATATATTTCCACTGGCTCCTGGAGATATTTTGTGCATTGGACTGGTGGAAGATATAAGTGAGCCACTGAAGAGTTATCTAGAGATCTAAGGCCATGAAATTTAAATGAGCAGTGTCTGGATTCTGCTTTATTCAGAATCTGCCAAGGAGCTACCACTAGTCAGGTGTTTCCCCTTGAGCATTGTGAAGTGTGAAAGTGTCACATGTCTCCATATATATAATAACTCCATCAAAAACAAAGATATTAACTTGTTTCCATCATTCCTTTAAGCCTTTACTGGCACTAGGCTTCTTTGTCATCTCATTGGACATTGTTCGTTTGGAGGGATCATGGCTGGGGATCTCTTATAGGAGCAGTAGTATTAAATCAACGTCATCTGGATTGAGGGATAAATAAACTTTTCGATTACTTTGTAACCCTTTTCCTGTTTATGCAAATCAACTATTATTGACTAGGAGTATAACCCGAATCTTCAATGTTGCTTCAGTGAAGTGAGATTGATTTTGGTTTGCCAACTTCGCTCCAGAGTGCTGTAGCAATAACATATTTTTGTGGGCATCAACCTGGTTCCCTCAACAATAAGGCCTTAATGGATTTATATAAACTCTAAATGCAGGTAATTCCACAAGGTTTTCTTCCTTTTCTACTGCAGCTGTTAATGGCAGCTCTAGAACAAATTAGAACCTATTCCTACAACAGGGCATTAAAACATAACTCCTAGTTAAAATATGAGATGCAAGATGCATTTGCATGTTACTGCCAATTATCAGCACTAACACTAGCAAGCTGAGCAGCCACAAAGCTGAAAAGTAGCACGACAACACAGAGTATCACTGCTGAAAATAATACTTGAGAGAAAATTAAAACCTTTGTTGCCGTGCCTTTTATGTAACTGTATTATAATATCTCACAATGGTTTTAAAAAGAAATTCATCAGCTCTTTTGAATTTGATCTGAACTTTCCTGTCATTCTGCATCAGAGAGAAAATTAACCAGCTAACTGAAGGTGGTCGCTCTTGTTTTGTGACACAGACTGCATAATTTGCAGAGTACACTGCTGTGCCTCTAACCTGATTGACATTATTTTTTAAAGTCCTTTTGACACATTAAGTGCCATTTCCGTTTTTATAGATGTTTTAGGCAACTTGAATTGCTAACCACACTATGAAAGTTCTGCACAGGGGGCTGTCATGCATTACCTGTTTCTGAGGGAGCACATCTTTACAATCCTTAAGCTCATTATTTCCATTATGAAAACAATGCGGCCTCTTGGCCTCTACAAAAAGTCTTATTAAATCAAATTTACCTGACTTCTTGGGATGTGGTGGGGGGGTGGGGGTATATTCACACACTGATAACACACCAGCGTAGGCGCCCCCCCCCCCTTGTATGGTGGGAGAAACACTGGTAGTTATAAGCAATAAACATAGATATGATATTAAACTATTTCAGGTCTCATTGTGGAGCATTATAATTTAATACCACACATACCAGTCTAATCTGTACCTATAATAATTTAGAAAATGTATAATCCAAACGATCGATATCAGTGATCAGCACTCATTGATGATCGTATCGGAATCACCAACAACAAAACTGATCGGCACATTCATAGTTCAATCTATATTTGGTTTAAAGAAAAACTAGACAATATCAGAATTTCTGAATAACCTCTCTACACCCACACAGTTCAGGTTGTGAACAAAAGAAGAAAAGTCATGTATTTTGTATGTGTAGAACATTTTTTTATTATCAAAAGGAGTTTTCATTCAGGGTGAAAATAATTTTTTACTTTTTGTACTTAAGAACATTTCAAAACATGTACTTTTGTACTTTTACCTAAGTAAAGGATTTCAATCTGTACTTTTACTTTTACCAGAGTAGTTTTTCACACGAGTATCTGTACTTCTACTTAAGAAGAGAATGTGAGTACTTTTGACACCTCTGGCACCAAAGGTCCCCCTGTTTAAGCCAGCATATCTAGGCTTGTCAAAAATTTGCCAGAGACCATCTTTATGATCCAGAGAAGGATTGAGAGAATGTCATGTAGTTAAATGAGACCAAAATCCACTATGAAGCATGGGGGTGGAAACATTATGTTTTGGGGCTGCTTTTCTGCAAAGAGGACAGGATGACTGATGGGGAAAATTATTAGGAAAAAATTAATGGGGCCATGTATCGTGAGATTTTGTGCAAAACTCCTTACATCAGAGAGAGCACTAAAGATGAAACATGGTTGGATTGGTTGGATCCTCTGTGATTGCCAACCAAGGTTACATTACGAAGTATTGAGGTGAAGTTTTGTTTTTGACCAAATACTTTTTTTCTGCACCATTATACAGATAAATTCTTTAAAAATCATACAATGTGATTTCCTTGACTTTTTTTAAAATTCTGTCTCTCACCGTTTAAGTGTGCCTATGATGAAAATTACAAACCTGTCTTATCACAAGTAGAACAACTTGTGGCTGCGAAATACTTTTTTACCCCACTGTATTTTACAGATGAATATGTTAATTTAACTTTAATGAAATAAAATTGTATTCAAATTAACTGAAATGACATGAAAATATGAACTGTTACTGCCAAAGCTTCCACTTAACATGACAACCTACTGGGTGTAATCTATGAACCATGTCCTCTGTATCTGATTAATTAAATTGCTAACACATCAAAAGTGTACTGAATCAGCTTGCCAATGCTGTTGACTATTCAAAAAGAATTTCACAGTATTCACAATCACAGTACATTTTGACTTACTATACCCTAATTCAATCTTAAATCTTAATGATTTATATAACAGAACATAAAAAATCGAAATAAATCCCAAAATATATGCACATCTGCTGCATATTTTTATAGTTTACTAAAAATGTGTTTGTTTGTTTTTCAATAAAAACACTTAAAACAGTTTTAATAGTTTTTATATGCAGTGAGGCTCAGTTATTCAGTTCAGACAACTGTGATAGCCTGGCAGCTTTACATACAAACCTACTCCTTTAAAATTAGCAGTTAGAACAGTAGTAAAAGTCATTACTTTATAATAAAATAATTGAATTTCTATTTAATTTTCTATTTAAAGTGAAGATTTTCTTCTTCTTCTGTAAAGCCTTTGTTGTAAGATATCACCTCTATCCTGGCTTTTCATTACCAGAATTTACACAACTTATTCTCTGCCAAGTAGGTCACAAGCTCAATTGTTCACAGTTCCAAAGTGCAACCAGCCCTGGCTGTATAACCTAACAGGGAAGAGAAGGGCATACAATTTCTGTTGAGTTTGACTGTTCTGACACAGTTTACCAGCACACGCTAGGTTGGCATGCAATAACCTAAAGAATTGTCTTGACTGTAAATATGAGTACAGACATTTGGGATATTATTATTGTTGGTGCTGGACTATCTGGATTGAGTGCATCTTATTTGCTCAGGAAAAGATCTGCCAAGTTAAGAATACTCATACTAGAAGGAAAAGGTTTGTAAAAGAGCAGCATCAATGAAGGCAATGAGTAACCTGAAATGTCAAATAATTTAGACAGCTGTGAAAAGACTAACTATATCCTGTTTGTTGTCTGCACAGATCGTGTGGGAGGTCGCACAGTGACCACTGAAATACCTTCAGCTGGTGGTGTGGATCACTGGGATTTTGGTGGGCAGTGGGTAGGAAGGTAATGATGATTAACTGGTGATGATGATTACATCATGACAGGTATCTGAGGCAAATCAAACTAAAGTAATGCAATGAAATTGCTCCGGTTAAAATCAGGAAGATATTCATTATTCATTGTGAGATTATTCTACTGAATCATTGTTTTTAGTTAAAATAAAGAAAAATAGAAACATTTTGCTCAGGACAGGATTTGATCAATAAGTATATACTTACTACTACACAAAAGGTATCATACTGATACTATTTAATTTCTTTAAATATAACTTTTTTTTTAGAGAAATCCATACATTTATTTATGTCTAACAGATTACAGTATATGAATATTTAAGCCTTTTGTGACAGCTAGGATATATATGCATTATGTGTCTATATATGCTTTTCCCTTTGCCATACATAAAGCCAAAGAATGTTTCTTTTCCCCTCTTGTGCCATTTGCAATAGAGACAGCTAACCATGATATATCAGCCCATATAAAGTATTTCCAGTATTTTTTGGCTCATTGGTATTTCAGTGCTAGTCAAGTTATTTTCCTAGATCCCAACTACCAGCTAAAAAAACTCTTTGACCTCTCAACATTTCCAAGTAATTTTTGTAAAGCCTCTGAGCTAAAGTCAAGATAGTTCATGGTTTTAGGATGTTTATGCAAACATATAGACAGAACTTTAAGGCACTATAACTCCTTTAATCAAAATAATAAACCCTATTTGTATTCAAGGCTTGCTTTGATAGTCTACACACCCGTAGTCAACTGTTGGCAGCTGGGCAGCTCAAATGGAGAACTTATGTGCACTGTTTAGCATAACTGTGATGACACTTTTAATTTACAGATTCTTAATAATTGTACATTTTTAACCAATTTTTATAGTTGTTCAAGGAATATTGTCATGTTTTATTTTTTTCAAATTAGAATAAATGTATAAATACATTTATACATTTAGTTAATACGTGTTTAAATCCACAATAAAGTGTGCATGTTTAACTTAAGTATCATCAGTTATCAATTAGAAAACACTGCAAACATTATCTTTCTCTTAGCACCCAAACACAGGTTTTGGAGCTCATAAAAGAGCTGGGCTTAGAGACCTATCCTCAATACAATATTGGCAAGAAGGTTCACCATTTGGGTGGGCCAAATGCCAAAGTTCGCACCTACAGAACCAGTATCCCTGCTCTGTCTCCACTGGTGCTAATGGACCTCACACAGCTACTATGGAAGGTGAGGCAACAAACTTATACACACTAACACAACAATATGCTGTACTTCAGATGTTGAGTCAATGTCCCTAATGGTAGAAACGTCTGATAAGCTATCAGCTAAATAACCACAACTCTCAGAGGACAAATATGATATTAACAAAAGCTAAGGGGTGGTTTAATTAATTTCTTGTTGACTTTAGTATGCATGCCGACAGTACAGATGACACACAGCATGGTAATCAGGAAATATACGCTATTTTTTTTGGAGGTTTATTTTTACAGCCATATATGGCTTTATTGTCCAATATCTTTCCATGAGGAAAATCAATAGGAAGTCCCAAATGGATGTTGTAATGGTATTTTATGTTGACAATACAGTCTGCTTGTGGATTGACAGGACACAGTACAGTTATCAACAAATTTCATGTCCAGGATAAACGGTTAGAGCAGCAGTGGGAAGCAAAAAATGTGGGGGAAAATGCACTTCTAGAATCATATTTGGCTACCTCCAGCTACTCTTTTGTTGTTATCTGTATAACAATGGGATGTTTTTGGTCTCACAGTGGTAAATCATTATGTGTGGGTGTGTGGTTTTGTACTTTGCACTCAGATTGACAGATTATGCGCAACAGTATGTGTCCAGGACCCTTCGAAGACTCCCCGTGCTGTGGAATTGGACAGTTTGACCCTGCACTCATATATTGAGCAACATGCTTGGACTTCAGGTCAGGGTCTAGCTTTAAATTTCACCTCCTCAAATTTTTTCCTCAAGAGAGAATGTAGACTATTTTCTTTCACCACTCTTTTTGGTTTGTGAATCATGTTGATGTATGATTAACAAAAGAAATGAAAAAGAAAATAAAAAAGTTCGATAGAAATACCATAGAAATCTGACCTAAAAAATGAACAAATTGGTGACAGCATTTTCCGACCCACCCAAAGCTGGATTTCTTTTCTAGCACATTCAAGCCCAAGATCCAAAATACGTTATTAATCCCAGTTCAAAATGAAAAAAAGAGAGAACAGAACCACAATTCAATTCAACTTTATTTATATAGTGCCAATTCACAACATAGGTCATCTCAAGGCATTTTACGGTGTAAGGTTTTGAGCTTACACATTATATAAATATATACAGAGAAAACCCAACTGTCCCACAACCAGAAACAGAAAAAGATCAGCACCAACACAAAATACATGCATACATAATAAGAATATATATTGAATATACTGTACAACCCCTCAGGAAATATAATTTATATTTTAATGACCAAATGTAAAATGATGTACTGTGGTGTTCAGTGGAGCATTTGATGTTGATCAGTCCCTGGCTGAACGTGCTCCTCTGTCCAGCCAGGCCACTGTGTAGGGGGTGGGAGGGATTGACAATAGTGGGACAAGAGTGAAGAGGAAAGGAGACAGAACTGTCCCCCGAAGAGCATCTGTGCTGCAGACCAATGTCAGACACACGGTTCTGCAGGCAAGACATATTGGGGGGGGTCAGTGAGACAGTCCATGATCCAAGAAATCACGGAAGAGTCAACCTGCATGTTTTTTTTAAATTTCTCTCCCAGCAGTGCAGGTTGGGTGGTGTTAAATGAGCTGGGGAAATCAAAAAACATTATCTTTGCTGAGGCCCCAGGTTTGTCCAGGTGGATGTAGGTGCGATGAAGCAGATGGATAATTGCATCAACCACTCAAAGCTGGGACTGGTAGGAAAATTAGAGGGAGTCAAGTGATGGTTTTATTGAGGTTGTCATGATTAGAGACTCCAGAGATAACAAAGAGGCCATGAGGGTGTCTGTTGTAGACAGAGAATAGAAATAAATAGCATGTTTTAAGAGAGCTCTTAAAAACAGCCTGCCGGATGTTCAGAGGCAGTTCATTCCACAATTTTGTATATACCAACAGTAAAAAATGGTGGTGGTAGTACTGATCTGGGCTGATTTGCTGCATCAGAATCTGAAAGACTAGCTTTGGTAAACCATTACATCTGCTGTCTACCAAAACATCCTGTACCTGGAATTTCGCAGCAGGACAATGATCCAAAATGGGTTAAAATCTAAATGAAGATTGGTAGCTCAAAGGGTTAAGCGTCAGATTGGGATGCAGAAGGTCGCAGGTTCGAAACCTTCTGACTCCTAGTCCATCGCCTACCAAGTGTGTCCTTGAGCCAGACACCCAGCGCTAGCTCCCTGTAAGTCGCTTTGGATAAAAATGTCTGCCAAGCAAAGGAAAGTAAAAGTAAAGAAGACTTTTAAAGAAGCCTATTAAAAGTGAACTGATTTAGTTCTGTGGCATGATCTTAGTAGCTCAAAAACCCTCCAGTGTGGCTGAATTACAACAATTCAGCAAAGATGAATGGGACAACATTTCTCCATGGTGCTGTAAACGACTCATTGCCAGTGTTGCTAGGGATGCAGGATTAATCTAATTGCAATCGTGATATCACTCGATTCAATGTGCAATTACATGAATGCAAAATGCTGCAATTTAAATGATTAGTAGATGGCGTGAAGCAACAAACTATTATCTTTCATTTACTCAGTTTCCCAGATGACTAACATGTAACTGGCTGCTCAGATGGTAGCGAAAAAACTGCTGTCTAACACATTTTCTGTAACTCTACTAATGGCCAGGTGAAACCTGTGTTCACATATTTAGCTCAACTGTTTTGAGCTATCGCTGTCAGACCTGATGCTCCTCACACAGCCTCTCTCGCTCCTGAGAATGACGACAACACCTGTTTGCTCTTTTTTCTCTGCCTTTGATAATCAGTGTCCTCCTCAGAGGAGCTGAGTTTACTTACTACATTGTTGTGGTCAGACATAGAAACCATAATGTATTTATCACTACGTGCATTCATTAAAACTAAGGAAAAGGGTATGTAAACTGCAGCAGCAGTGAGGCGCAAACTACTTCATAAGCCTCCTAAACCAAAATAATGTAGACTCTGCAGAGTAATGATCCAGGTCTCAGCACAGTTGTGACATCAACAGCAGAAAATATTCACAGACAGAAGGGGGAAGCAGATCCAGTTATGAAATATTTTTAACTCAAAATCAGCTGTTTTTTTAATTATTAATAATGATAAATGACGTCTGGGTTGGACCAGTAACATTATAAGATGCTCTTAATATAATATTATGATGCTCTGGTCTCACTTTCAATTAAATATTTCATAGTTCAACTGTTAAACAAAAAACTGACACAGCATTAAAACCTAAGAGACCTAATAATGCAGTTGCACCTGCATCTGTGGCTTATGTTTATTTAATATCCGTACTGACTAAAAATTAAACAGCAGAATGTGAAAATTCTTCTACAGGCTGTAGTAAACATTTATTGCAATTTTGCAAACAAGTGCCCTCTATCGTATTGCAATTGCATTATTGATCTCAATAAGTACAGTATTACTTTTTCCCCCAAAATAACGCAGCCCTATCACAAATACTTGATTTTGTGGTCCAAAAGGTTTAGGGGGCTATCACTTTTTCAGCCATGTAGGTTTCCCCTTAATAATGAAAACCATAATTTAGAAACTGCATTGTGTTTACTTGTGTCGTCTTTGAAATTAGTTTAATGATCTGAAACAAATTATTTTTTGACCAACAAAAAAATAGGAAGTGGACAAACATTTTTTACACCAGTAGCATTACCCCCTATTCTCCAGCACTCTGCTAAAGAGGCACTTAGTTTTTAGCAATGCACTGTACTGCCCATGTCTATTAAAAGCTATATGCTGTAATTTCCCAATGGCTAAGATGCCACCTGCAATGATAAGTTAAATTAACAACTAGCACAGTAAATAATTCATGCTCCACCTTTCCCTGTTAATCCCATCCCTTTGGTGTCCACATAATAGTGGCTTTGTGGATGTGGGGGCCTTATGATAATATGTATATCTAAAATATAAGATGTATAAAGGTCTAAGGCCTTGACTCATTTATCACCATGCAAACTACATCATGGGGACATTTTTTTGTAAGACTTCTCCAAGCAATAGCAGATACAGAGACTTTTTTAAAGAATGTGATTTAGTTTTATTTCTCGTTATTTGTATTAATAAGGATATGAATAATAAGAGTAAGACAACAGAGCTTGGTGCTGTGCAAATTTCAAAACTAAGAGAAGTGTGGAGAGCAATGGGTAGAGAATTATTTACTAATACACCTCTTAACAAACATCAGAGTAATGAGGCCAACTGAAGCAGGCCACGGTACATTCAGCAGAATGATGTAGACCTGTTACAATCGTTTCATGGTGTATATATAAAATAGGAATGGGTCAAATAATTATACAATTCTACATGAGTGTAACCAGAAGTAGAGATATTGGGACTCCATTTACAGAATCCATAGGACTAAATAAAGGTTCTAAATAAATAAATAAACTAGAATGACTGTATTATGGTTACACATATCCGCTAACCCAGGGGTCTCAGACTGGCGGCCCGCGGGCCATCTGCGGCCCCCGGGACCGTAATATGCGGCCCCCGTCTTAATATG
>JAUMTR010000014.1:14201025-14235428 GCA_032270685.1 Microctenopoma stevenorrisi
GAAATCCTGATGCGGCCCAGCCTCACCCAGACTCCGCCTCCAGCGGCCCCCAGGTAAATTGAGTTTGAGACCCCTGCGCTAACCAGTAATTTTTTTATTGACTGACTGTGTCCGTCTGCCCAGACTTGTTGTTTTAAAAGAATTCTCTGTTTCTTAAATATTGCATTCACACGACAAGATGGTAAGACAAAAAGAAAACATAATGTCTTTAATCTAATTTATTGAATTCTTTGGTCTGTTGCAACACAAGGAGTGGTAAGGTGGGGGACTGCCAGTGTAAGTATAGTCTGTTTTTCGTGCCTAGATGTTTACGGCAAACTAAATAATACACCAGAGACTAAAAGGAGTTGACATGATGATTATAGAACTAATCATCTTCCTCTCAGGTGTGTTGTTGTTAACTATACCCTGTCGGTATTTTGTTTGAGTGACTAACAATGGTAGACCTCCACATAGAATAACAAATTGCAGTTTTTCAACAATGCACTGTAGATCTGGCAGAGTGGTTGCTCTGTTACAGTATACAACTTTGCAGAACACTGTCACTGCCAGGGAAAAAATATCATTATGCATGTGTGACAGCATCATTTATTCATCCATCGCTTTCTGACAGAACTAAAAGAGGAAATGGGACTGTGTAGCAGGACGGTCTTTGGCATGGAGCCATCCCAGATGTCCTTCCTCTTCTTCCTTGTGTATGCTAGAGCTGCTGGAGGAGTATTGCGGCTTCTAGAGAGCACTCCAGGTTCTGCTCAGGAGTTAAAGATAAAGGTACACAGCTCGTAACCTTCCCCAGATTTCTTATTGTTGACTTGAATTATTTTTTATAACTGGTAACCACATTGGATTTCTTCCCTATAACCTCTCAACATAGACTGCACAACTCGCAGTTATGTCCAAACAAACACGCTCCCATTCTTTGCCCTCAAAGCATCATCGATCGGGACCATTTAAACTCTTTGAGCTGTGGTCTTGTATTGAATTTTACTATTTTCTATGTGCTCCCTCAGCATGAAAGTTATCATTCCATGCAGTTTTATTTTTGAGTTGCTGCTTCTGTCCCCCTCCCATCACAGTGGTAGAGTGGGCAAGGGCTGAAGGCCAAAAAAGAGCTGGCAAGATTAAGGGAAAACCAAGGCCTTAAAGAAAATGGCAAGAGACCTTTTATAGCTCCAGACTGGTGTCTTAGCACATTTACTACACTTTCTGGGTCAGCTCTTTTCAGTTACCTATCAAAAAAGAATCAAGAAGTACTTTACAACTCATCTCTACAAAATGCTGTTGCTTTTTTTTTGTTAAAAGTTTTAAAGGCAGACATGTAAAAATCTTGGCGAATACAACTATTACATGCATGACTGAGAAGACACCAATCAAGAGGTTTGTTGTTTTGAAACTCATGTGAAGCGATCTTAACTTTATACCCCTCCTACTCGAAAGGAAAACAACTGTGATAGGATATTATTAAATTACTACTGTAACATTACAGCCCGTCTTATCATTTAATATCTGTCTCTCCACAGGGAGGCACCCAACAGCTTTCAGAGTGTCTGGCAGAGCGTGTGGGGTGGAAGAATGTCCGGCTGGGTTCTGCTGTGACGGCCATATGGCAGGTAGAGTACAGTAACAGCTCACTCGGGGATTGATGAGGTGCGACACAGTGATAACAGCTTCCTTGGTGGGAAAACAGGCCGTCTCCTGTGAAGGCACTGTCTGTTCCGCCTGACTGTCTTCCTTATCAACAGCTGAGAGACCAAGAAAGGTCCATGCACCCAGAAGTGTAGATCTTTGCTCAGTGCTCCTCAATAATATACAGCAGATGACTGTATCTATATGTTTACTGGTGTTAAAAGGACCAAACACTAAATTTTGAATATGTAATAATAAAATATTTTATTTGATTGTTGCCCAATACATAATTTCTCTGGTATTTAGCCTACTATGTGAGAACTCCAAAACATAGTTGGAATGACAAAATTCACTGACTGCAGCCTTATAAATTCGTTGCTTTGCTTCTTTATGTTACTGGAATATCTTAACACTTTTGATGGGACAAAAAAAAATTCCAAAAACATCACCCTGAGTTCTGGGGAACTGCGAGTGATATTTCTCAAGTTTTTTGACACTTCACAATAGCAGAAACACTTCTCTGGTGAAGTTAATATGTTAGTCAATCAAAAGAAATAGTCACACTGCATTTGTGCTAAATTGCTGACTGCTCCATTGGAACTACACGGTGGCCACACAGTCAGGCAGTGGTTGTACTGGGAAGCTTTCAAGTGTCAACATGTGTAATTATGTGAATCTTGTCAGGGCTCTGAAACAGAGAGATTGTCTGTTAGTAGGAATTATCATACTTTATAATGGGTTAATACTAAACCTGGCCAAATTTTACTCTGAATTACGATTTTGCTTCCAACATTTATGAAAACAAAATAATTTAGACAAAAGCATTATTGTGCTCCATTCTGTTAAGCAATGATGCTCTTGTTCTGTCTTGTTGTCGTTTGCTAATATAGATTTCTCTTTACAGCCATGTACTGATGTTTGGTTGTTAAGTTGAACTAAAGAGTCGACACATTTTTCACTCGCTAGCCAAACGTATTAGCATCCCGTTGCATAGTCAGGCAGTTTGATTAGCACAGAAGGGCCTTAAGAGCTACCCAACGAGATGAACAACTGGAAATACAATAATGTAGTAGATTCTAGTAGCAACAGAAAATACAATCCATGGGAATTGAGTTCTATTATACCATAGATATGCATTCATCATCAGTTTTTATTTACCAAAACTAGACAAAAATAAGACTAAAATGCTCGTACCTCAAGTTGAGTGAAACTCGACTAGACTAAAAAAAGTTAGCGCGCAATAGTGACTAAGACTAATAACAACTAAAATGACGCAAAGATTAGACAATTAAGACAAGCTGCCAAAAACAACCCTAGACCACCCTCAAACCTTTGAACTAACCAGTGATCTCTACTCTACTACTACTACTCTACTCCAGAGCCTATAACAGGTCGCCATATCTTTCCTCATTATTTATACTGTCTGTAACATAATCAATACAACATAATTTAACTGTGCACGCTAACAGGTTCTAAGTTTGGTATGCAAAGGCTACAAACCTTGGCACTGATCATGTCACCAACCAACCAACAAGGCTTGATGTGTGTGTGTCTTTGGGTGTACCCTAACACACACATACCCTAAATGATTACATTATGATCAAACTAAAACTTCCTACTACAGAAATATTTAGTACCATATCAGTTTTCGAATGACTCCTGATGTTTTTCATACATCATTCATAAGTCATAGTCAGTTCTGGAGTCAATTCAAGGAAACATTGAGTCAAGACAGAAGACTATGTTTACATCACTCAACCATGGCACACCCTTGACATTTTGCCTTTGCCTTCTTTAACAGTGTTAACACATATTGACAGAAAAACACATTCACACTCATATTCACAGCTTCAGGTAATTTAGGAATTTCCACTTCACCTAAGCTCAACCGGAGGAGTAACCAGAGGAAAACCACACAGGCCCAAGGGAAATGTGAAGACACAAAAACAGGGCTCCAGTTGCCCCGGTTCACATACAGGCCCTCCTTGATGTGAGACAAAATGCAAACACAAATGAGAATCATTGTTTAATGAAAGACAAAGACATTGAATTCCTTGAGACTTGAAGAAAAATCTTGTCAAAATTCAAGAAGCCTGGCTGCATTTCATTTTTAGCCCTGACCCTGATGAAACCAATAGTCTTTAGTCAATAGTCTTAGCCAAGTGACAGAAGACGAGCTTTAAATGCCATCATCAAAAGTTTAAGTTTAGTGTGAGCTAGCGCCTAAAAGCTCTGAAAATAAAAAGACTGGACTGTGTGCACCGAGTTGAATGTATGATATACAGCACAACACTAAAATCTAAATGGTATTTACCCACCTTGTAAAGCTTATTTTGACCTTGTCAGTTTTCTTAAACCAAACACACATGTAATGTACTAGCAAATACGTGCAACCTGCTAAGTACATAAATCTGTATTTTTGTTTATATGTTTCTACAGGATGCTGAGCATGTCAGGGTGACGACCGCCACAGACACCCTCTTGTGCAGAGCTGTGATTGTCACCTGCCCCCCTCATTTGACAGGTCAGTGTGCTGTCTCCTGCCTCCGTCGACTTGCTAAATGAAATTCTCACTGATGCAGAAGGCAAATATCCTTCTCCTCCCTCATCATGTCTGTCAAATGTGGCAAACCGTGCATCCATGCAGACAAATCTATGATTTGCCTAAATCTGGCTCTGGGGTGTGGCAGCTGATTTAGCTGAAGTAAATTCTGTCTGGGGTTGGGCCATGGGCTAAAGAATTTCCAGGATTGGATTTTGAACCAGAGCAAGTTAAGCTAAGTTAAAACTTAAAAGGGCTAATGTGACATTTGTTATTGGTTCGCAATGGGTAGTGGTAAACACATCATTGCAAACCTCAGTAAGCAACTAAAGAGGCAAAATATATCAAGTTTTAATAAATCAACTAACATAACATTTGCCAGATTTTTAATGTAACATCTCTATACTTGACTTTCCAACTAACACTGCTGCTGAGTAAACACTGTTTAGGTTGCATTAGATTTTCACTTTTGTCTAGTTTATGTCACATGTAGGACTTATTCTAAGACTGGGGCTGATACTGGGTAAGTCTGTGATAGAGATTACTTCTGCCAGGTTGGTAAGGGGCTGAAGCTGAATCTGAAACTTGGGACTTACGTGGGTCTGCGCCTGTTTGTACTAACCTGGCAACAGATCTGTTATTCAAAGCCTCATACTCAGAGGCATGGACCATGGCCAGGATCCTTAATGAGACAGGTTTGAGAGGAATGTTGAATTATGCAGCATGGATTGCTCTGGCTCAGGTTCCACTGTGCCACACTTTGGCCTTAAATCAGTGTGGGGAGGTTGACAAGGACTCTCAGAAGCCAAAGTCAGGCCAGTGATTGAGACGTCACCTCACCCAAAAGGAGTTAAAGAGAAATTAAAGAGAAGACTGCTGCTTGAAGGCATCTATCGAAAGTATTGTTAAAATTTTGTGGAAGTGGGTAAACTTGTGTTGCTTCAGAGTTGTGGAGTGAAAGAGAAAACCTTACACACAGTGAAAACAGTGATAATGACTCTATTATTATTATAATATTATAATGGCTATATTATTTAAGCATCTATTGAACAACAGAAGCGGAAAATATTGTTCACAATGTTTAATAGATGTTGTTTTTGACACCCCTAATTATTTCTCAAGTCACTTGAGAATGCTAAGAGTCAAAAGACACGCAGTCTTGTATTCAGACACACCTGCATAATGCTTGATATGAGTTGCGTGTGCCCTAATATCCCACATTTGTCCTCTTCTTGGCTTCTGAATTTATCTCTCCATTCATCCATCCATCTTTTATAATGAGTTCTGTCATTCCCCCACCCCCATTTTTTGTTACCACTTCTCTTGCGCATCTCAATGATTTATGAACTGTTTGGTTGCACTGGATATGAGATTGCCATGCATGAAAAGGATGCACTTGGAAATGAGAACTTGGGGTCATGTGTTAACTTTTGAAAGTGGTTAAAGTGTCTGTTTGCATTGGTACATAAATAGGTTCCCATGTATATTCATTCTCAGAGTGCAAAAGAAATACATTCTAATTAAGCTTTCACAGCACACAGTTGGAATATCATGCAATTAGGCATACAGTCTAACATTCAGTGATAGTTACAGAGACAGCTCTGCAGTTACTAAATTAGCATTTTGTTTCAGTGTTTTTTTCCTGTCTCTCCTTATCAAGTAGAAGTCTCTGGCAGAGCTAACTGTCTGGCTGTATGTGCCCATATGTGTCTGGTGTCCATGTCTGGGCATGTATTTTGTTTTATCATCGATTGAGTGATGTTAAAATTCTATCTCTCACTTGAAAAAGTACCTTACGAGAAGGGGATTTCATCTATTCACTGCAACAGAATTTGACAGACAGCCAAGCAACGCTATATCTGATGTTGCATCTATCTTCTCATGGAGGACGAGCTGTTGTGATGACAGTAGGCCTGGGTAGTGGTGAGGAAACTATTACATCTGCCACTCACGGTTTAGGCCAGAGCCTTGTTTACACTAGTAGAGAACAGGTAAACAGTGCATTAGCTTGCATTGGCTTGGTTTGCCAACTGACACTGTGTGAGCCAGGATTCGAGGCCAGTAACTGCTGTGCCGTGAATGGAAATAATGGGGCCTAATTTGTGGATTAAACATAAAGTGGGAGCTGAAGTGATTGTGTAGATAACTAACGCAACGTGATTCTTATCTTGCAGAGTTTAAACTCTGAGGAAATGACTTTAGTTATCTCTGTGCATTTTGAGCCTCTCATGATGAGCAATATAGCAAGGACTGATGAGCAGGCAAATATAGTAAATGTGGTTTTGCAAAGCTTTGTTCACAATGGTAAATGTTCTTATCCTAAAAGACAGACTACGGTCAATACTCTCTTCTACAGCTTTTTGTAGAACCTTGGGTAATAGAATTTTGAGGGCAAAATAAAAATCAATAAATTAAAGCTTATTTTTATTCAATTATAACACATTCAATAACAAAATAAGAATATTTGCAATTTGGCTATTATTGAACTGTGATGAAAATATGTTATGAGTTGATCAGACATTCTAATGGTGACATTTTCTAATTTCCTCAGTATTGGTATGTCAGCTTCGCAGTTTCTAGTCAAAACACAGACTGATGCACCAGACAGTGTATTGCTAAAAGTGACCAATAACTTAATCTCTATTTATATTTAATATATCTGCAAATAAAGTTTGTGTGGTTAAGGTATGAAAGAAAGATTAGCCAGTCCACATTCTCTAATAAAAGCAAGCTTCTCATCTTATTCATACTAAAGCAGCCTTTGCAAGTGTTTGCTCTGATATGGTTTAAGTGGCTGGATTAACACCAGCATGCAAGGACAGTGTTTTATCTCTCAAAAAGCTCCATTTTCATTCATGCTAATTGCGCCCCTGTGGTAAAACCAGTTTCTAATGGCATATTTAGCACTCCGCTTTTGTCTCCACATTCCAGTGTTTCCACATTTACCTCAGTAAGTGAGAGGGAAGTCAGGCTCCCAACCTGAGAAATAGTTTGTTTTCACATTTTAAAAGGCACAATTACAGGTAAATGTTTTAAATCTGACATTTAGTAAAAAAAAATCTATCACAAATTATAGATATACGTTTTGTTTGGAGTGTTTTAAAGGAAAGATTTTTGATGGGCTTCAACTTGAATTCACATTGGTGTAGCATAAGCAAGTGCCAAGTTTTAAAATAACAACTAGGTTAGTGCAAACAAACAAATCTCACACAGTGTATCGAAATTCAAATGACAAACAATTCATAATTTTAAATAAGAATGATATTCTGTTTATTTTTCTTATATTTACTCATATGAGATTAAATGTCATCTAATATTAAATCTGAGTTGAATAAACATCCAAGAACCGAATTTATTAAGTACATTTCATTAAACTAAAGTCAGTCCAGTCTGTGAATGGAGAGAGGGGGAAGGGTGCCTGCTGCAACTACTGAGCCTTCAATTTCAATAAGTGTCAAAGGGCTAAGACCCAATTCAATAAGAGAACTGTGATGTAACGCTCATATTTGCAGGACCCCATATTTAACATTGGGATTAAGTGGCTGGCGAATGGTGCTGCCTATGTCTGATGGCCTTACTGTTTCATAAAAGTGAGAGTTGCTATTATTTTAATGATATCCATCTGTCATTATTACCTTATTCATTGTAATTGGTCCTCTGTATGGATACCTGCCCAGGTTTATATTAGAAGAGGTTCTTATCTTTGTTTTGATCGAAACACTGCAGTCATGGAAGTATGCAGGCTTTTTCTCTTTTCACATGGACATTAATTCAGCCCCACGCTCTTCTCTACAATAGGTTGTTGCATCATATGCTGTGCACTGCCTTTTTGGATTGGTGGGATGAAAGAGATTCAATTTCACACCATACACAGGCACAGTCATGAACTAAACTTTAGTCATACCTAGCTTTAGCTGTTTTCATACTTTTAAAGATTTTATTGTGCCACTCTTTGTAAATTGCCATTCTGAAGCTTCTCTCTGAATCATCATCCCTTTGATGTTATGTCTTGATTTAAGTGGCTTTTCATGTTTCACTTTCTGTACCCCTCTAACTGCCAAATACACTGAAAGTGCCTGTGCGCTATGTTAAAAGTTCAGAGTTAAAAAGAAATGGAAGTCTCGAGGCCCCTTGCTGAGGGCTACTAGTGACGTGACTCTCCTCTGCGACAGAGAATATTGAGAGAACAAGGTCAATGTCATTCACAAAAATGAAATAAGAGGATCAAATGCTACAATATTTTAAAAGAAAAAAGTGGGAGTAGGACAGAAGAAACAACGATCAAAGAGACTGAAAGGAAACCTTGCTAAGAAAAGCAGCATCCTTAGAAGTGTAAACGGTCATGAGCCAGCCAGTTAAACAGATAGCTCTGGAGTCATGAGATGCTCTTGAACTTGCAGCTGTTTTTTACAACGACAGAGATGCAAGAAGCTGTCTGATGAGCTGTCAAATGAGAGTGCTTCAGAGAACGAATTGGAAGCGGATTGTGTCACCATCCGTTAGAGACAACTTGCCAGATTCTTCCATGTCTGGTCCAAGAATAAACACAGTCTTGTGTTCACCTTCCTTCCTCAAGGCAGAACTCTAGCTCAATTAAAATAAAACCTTTTCATTGTAACAATATTTAAAAAATGAACATGTTGTAAACTCAGTAAGAGTGTGACTAATTCTACATATTTAAAAACATCTGAATAGAACAGTGTAGTTCCACATACATAAAATGACTAAGAGTTGCATTACTCATGGAAAGGATGCTGTATTTGTTATAGTGATCATGCGCAATGCCCCATGTGTATGAACCTTAACAAAGGAAAAGATGCCTAATAATGTCAGCAGATACAAAAAATGTATACGGAAATACTACATAATACTACTACATTTTGATATTAAAACTGTCAAACCAACCAGGACATCCAAAAGAATCCATCATGAAAAAAACAAGACTTATGGATGAGAATGCAACTATTAGTTTCTTGAAGAAACGACCCTACGTCACAAATGCGCTATAAACTAAAAAGAAAAAATCAAGGTGGCTTCCAAAGTATGTGTCTGTAAATTACTTGCCAACAAAGCATGACACTAGTCTTTTATCAGTGGTGAGCATGGGCTGATGGCCATTTACAAGCAAGATTCTCTCTGTTCATCAGCTAGGCACCTTTTGAACACAGCAGCAGATGTGTGCCTAATTTGATGTTTACTTAGTTGTTGGCATGATAGCCCAGTGGGGATGGGAATCGAAAACTGGTTCCTGTTGAGAACTAGTTATATTTTGGTTATATTTTACAAGAAAGGAAGACAGGGCCAGGGCGTCTCGCAATACTTGCAAAGTAAGTATTTCATCAAAGAGAGGAAACGCTACAAATAAGCAACATCATTTGCTTACAAAACATGCGATAACCTTAAGTTAATGATCCGCTCTGGACCAGTGAATCTCAACCCAGCATCAAATAACATTGCATTTTATGTTAGAAATTTGCCTTATTGTAAAACTTGCTATCACTGTGCTTTGCATTTAAATGACCATGATTAGAGAGACAGAGTCTAGGATATAAAACAAAGTTAAGCTCGACAAGCTAATCGACCTGTGTTGTCAAAATCAAAAAAATCAAAAGGAGAATCAATAAATAATTAAATTGTTAAACAGGATGAAATATGGATTTGGAATTGTAAAAATCTTATCAATTCCCATCTGTATAGCTCAGTGGGTAGAACCGTCGTTTTCAAACCCCAGGTTGAGTGGTTCAATTCCCAGTCCTGCCAGGCTACATGTTGAGGTGTCCTTGAAAAAAGACACCATTACCATGACCCTTGATGCCTCACATCAAGGACAACCTGTCCAAATCAAGAATATTACCTTAGTTTCCCATTTGTGGGATAATAAACGTATTCTATTCTACGCTGTTCATTCACCATCATCATATTGATAAACTGTAATGCTTGAGTTGTGTTCCAAAGAATTTCACAGTTTATTGTCCATACAAGACAGTGTTTGTCACTGTTGAGCACTTCCATGTTTAAAAGAATAAGATGCGAGAATACGTCTCATTTAGCCTTTGACAATTCAACATCTGCCTGACAAATAATAAGGGAGAAGACATTTCCTCCTATCAACTTCGCTGGCTTTGATGTCAAAACAAGTAGCATTATGGATATGACACCACTTGACAGGTCTTATGTCATGTGTACAGTGCTGTCATTTGAACGTCTAAGTGACCATGTCAAATTAGTTTGGAGCCACTTATCATGTCACTGTTTTTCAGTTTTACTGCCTCGGGCTCATCAATTTTGTTTTGCATTAAGGACATTATTTTGAGCTTGCTGACAGGCTCTTGACAGTTTCTAAATAATGTTTCACATCTTCCACTGGTTCATTTGTTAAAAGCCTGGCTTTTGGCCAGATGTCGCTTCACTTGCCAGAGCAAGTATAGAAACAGCCTGGCTACTTTGCATGCGTAACATACACTGCCTAACAGTACTGATGAAGTCACTTGACTGTTGGGGCTTTTACACTTTTAAAGTAAGTGCTTCGATCATTACTCTGGAGCACAGGTAAAATTAGAGCAGTAATAGGTCATGGGGATTTCTCTGTGAGGCCTTTAATGCTAGTCAATGATTCAAGATAAAACCATCCTAATCAAAAAAGGGATTGGATCAAGTGTGCAATCTATCTTCACTTATTTGTATTTCCCTCTTTTTATGGTCTTCAGTAAGAGATAGATTTATTCCTGCATGTTGTATATAAACTACAGAAGGTAAGGCCTGAAAAAGGAGATTAAATAGACAAAAATGTGCATACTGGTATTGAAATTGATAATGCACTGTTATTTTTCCCACCAGCAAAGATCCACTATGAGCCAGCCCTGCCCAGCCAGAGAGAATTCCTCACCCAGAACATGCCGGTGGGCCACATGATCAAATTCATTATTACCTATCAGACGGTGAGCAACAGAAGAAAAAACTTAACTTAACAGCAACTTAACAGACATTTACATGAATGACGTTGTGAAGATACAATGCTTAAACATTATTTCACATAATTAGTGTGTCTTCCAAAGTATTGTGGCAGTCTTTGTGCTTGCTCGCATTATGATTTCACGCATATACGGGGAAAAATTATTTAATATGAGGGTGGTAGGTTCACGCATGGGTTCTAAGTATCCTATTTATTTTGATTATTGAATTATGTTCAAAATAGTGGGGAAAGAAATCATCTTTAAATGCAAGTTGCAATTTGCCACGAGTTTCGTGAACAAGGTCCATGAATTTGAATAAACCATACATAAGATACAAGTTGTATTTTTCAGACAGTATGAGGAACAACTGTTTTCAAAAATAGTCATATTTGTTTATGGATTTTATAAAACAAAAATCCTGAAGCGTATTCTTTATCTTATTATTGTTTTTTTTTCCAGACAGCTAGGGTTCACATCCAGAAACAACAGCACACAAACATAAAAATAAAATACAGCAATACTACACCAGGTTATGATTGAAATTTTTCCAACATTGTTTTATATTTTACACACATCTGTGCAACATTTAAGTAATAGTAAAATAATGTTATTTTCTATACTGGATATCTTACCAGGTTTTATTTTTAACTGCTAGCACCAATTATAGTGTCCGCATATAAATTCAGGTAATATGTCATTGATTAATAAACTCGCCTAAAGATATCAGATATCCTGCGGATTTGATTAGGGCCACATGCTGAATTTAGTGTCAGTTTCTCATCAACAACATGAACCTCATCTGATTTTACATTCACACCTCCATCACTTGAAACATAATCTAGATAAGAGTTATTACTCCTGACACATTTAAAAATATCTCTGTGATATTTCTTCCACAGTGGTGCAATATTGTCAAAACCAGTAACACAAGCTGGAAGAAACGCCTTTCTATTATTAACAACTTTAACTTCTTTCCAAAATATATTATTATTATTCAGACTTTTAAATCTAGTAGACTGGCATGTTGTACTCATACCAAGAACCATACCTAGCCTTTCTAAACAAAACCCAATTTGCATGTTCAGAATCTGCATAAAATTCTCTTATTTTCTGTTCCTGGGAGTAAATCTGGATGTGTTTAATCTTCTCTTTTGTAATTTTCAGCCACACAATTAATAAACAGGATGTGTTTACACAACATTGGTTTATTCGATTTGGTTTCCTGCAGAGCGAGATTCTTGTATTCAGAGTTATGAATACAGAAATATACATTTTTTTTCAGGGTGGGCTGACATGACAACATGCACTACTTTCACACTAAAACAGAATGGTGAAAATTAAATGTTCGAATGTTTACTGACATAAGGCAGATGTGCATTTTTTTTACAAACAAACTGTGGTTGAACAGGCTAATTGAATAGAATTATTACAATTTGAGATTGCAATACATTAAACAAAAAAATATGGGTTTACTTGCCTGATTATCAAGGAAAATATACAGATAAAATTCCATTCTCAGTTCAAAAAAAAACTAGCATAAAACACACAGAAAATATCCTTTGGTACTATTATTTTTAACTTGCCATCATTACTGCTATCAATAAACATCACAAGTATACTCTATATAAGCTTTTGTTGTAGATTTACCCACACTTCTGACCTAGGGCTGCACAATAAAGCAAAGCACAATAGCAATATCAGCCTGTGCCTGTATATAAGCACATGACCTGACGCTCCTCACAGAGCCTCTCTCACTCATGTTCTCTCGGGTGTGCTCTTCAGCTAGATATGGCTAAACCACCAAGTTTTTACTTCTAACTCTTCATCAAAGTGTTTCACAGTTACTAATGTATTACTAACTAATTTATGCTTCAGTTTTCCTGTTGATATGTGAAGGTTTTCAGTCATCCAGGTCATGGTTATCTCAAAAACGTTTTATCCAAAGCGACTGGACTTGATTGGTTTCTTGACGACATTTTCCTATTGTGCAGCCTTAGTCTGACCTATCCTGAATACAGAGCGCAAGTAAAACTTTAAGTCTAATTGGTAATTTCTTTATTACAGATGTAAATAATAAATAGGTCACAGTGAATTTAACATGAAACTCTCAAGATTTGGGCAAAGAAAACACTTTCATCTTCAAATGAAGGTGCCTCAAAAGTAATATAACAAACATAAGGACAGCCTTTAATACTTGGATAAAAATCCTTTGTAATCAATGACTGCCTGAAGTCGTGAACCCACGAGCATGAAAAAATTATGATTTTCTTCACTAAAGATGTTTTGCCAAGCCTTTATTGCCTTCAGTTCTGCTTTCAGTCTTCTCTTTAGTAAGTGAAAAGCATGCTATATTAGGTTGTGATCAGATGACTGACTTTGCCAGAGAGTAATCCCATTTATTTGTCTTAGAAAACTTTTACCTAGATTTTGGTGTATGTTGTCATTATTCATCAGCAGCATTAGTCCTACCAGTTTTGCAAAAGTAGATTGCCCTCTACACTTCAAAATCTATCCTAATATATTTATCAACAGTCAGGTCACCAATAAACACTAGTGACCTGGTTCCATTGGCAGCCCATGTCTATGCCATAACAGTGCCTGAATGTCTGAAAGCTGATGTGGTATGCTTTCGATCGATAGTCATTTCTGTACAATCATTTAACGGTAACGGTTAATCTTGGTTTCATAGTCCTAAGAACCTTATTCCAGAACTGGTTAGACTTCTATTTGTTGTGTTTTCTCAATGGTAAAGGAAATAATTAATAATTAAAAGATTTCTGAAAGTGGAGATTCTGTTCTTTTTGGTGATATTCTGGTCATTAGGTAACACAAAGCATGTGTTCAGCACAGCAGCGCTATGAAAACGAAGTTTAATTTTGTTAAGTTTCTTTTGTTCACACACCTTTTGCTGGCACGTGTGTTGTAGTTCAGACTTCATATTAAACCTTCAAAATTTGTATACGTGTACATTTTGCATGCCTTATTTAGTAGAATTTCATTGTGTGTTTTGTTGCTGTCTGTTATTACTCCTGGTTATGACACTTAAAGTATACAGTCACCAAAACACTATCAGATGTTGAAAGAAGTTGTACTCCTGAAAAGAAGACACAAGCACATACATACCCAACAGATTTCATGATACTCACAGCTAAAACAACAAAAAAGTTCAAGGAAGTCTGTTGAAATTCTAAGTTTTAAAGGTTGAGGGATTTTTTTGTCGAATTAAGGCTTAAACTATTCATGAACCTGTCTGTATATTCAGCAAATTAAGTCACAATGTGGTCCAGATTCCTAGTTGACACAGGAACCCATTTAATTCCAGGCTGAACTGAGTGGTGTTGTATGCCATACCCTCTTCCTCCACAGTTTCTGAGTCTTTGAGGTTGTCAAGCAAAATGCCTCAAAAAGTTTTTAACAAATAGTTGTTCAGAGTTAACTGCTAGGAACAGGATCTTCATAATACAGATGTGCACGAATGGAAATATCATCCACTGGCAAAAACACAGATGTGTACTTGCGTTTAGGTTCAAACAAACCACCCAAAGAAACAAACAGACAACAAGTAGTGAACAGTAGATTATTTTTTAATTGAGGGTGGTTGTCTAAACCTCGGGAAACATCTCTCGTGAAACAACAGCACTCAATGAATTAATTAATTACTTCTACTCTCAGGGTTGTGTTGTAAATATTGTTCTTTGCCCCCATCGGGAAGTAGAGAGCATTGTCCACTATTCACAATTATGTGGTTTGATCCCTGGCCACTCTATTATGGCTTTAAAGGATGTGGCAAATTTTAAGTTGTACAAACAAATGTCAAAGCAACCATCTATGAACTGGCGCAAATTGAATATTCCCATGATGAGGACTATATTCTACTTTTTAAATTAAAGGTTCTCTGAGATAGGCTACCTGGTGCCTCCTTTTCCTACCCTTGGAAGTAGCCTAAGGCTGGCTACCATGTCTGTCTCTTCACTATGACAACATTCCTAAGTGCTGTGTAATATGCCTGTGCGATACTTATAGCAGCTCAATCAAAAACTCAAAGCTTGAGTGAAGTATGAGTGTAAAATAATGAACATCCACCAATCCTAAGGCTCAAAACAAAAAGCAAACGAATGGATGATTAAAACAATATCAGGGCAGTATGCAGATGGCAGCAGATTTTGGGATTTTTTAGTCATTTTTGCACACTTGAGCTTTTCTTTTTTGATTCTTTCATGTTAACAGCATGACATTTTCCCCTGTGGTGTTTTTTTACAGGATCTTGATATTTTCAACTCAGGGCCTGCTAAAGGCTAAAACAGACCATCTCCCTCATTTTGTAATTTTTACTATTCACCAGTAGTTGGCGCCATTTAAACACTTGTGGCATATGGACAAAATAATAGGTCATTTTCCATAACGCTGCATTGGCAATCTTCCACCTTCCTATTCCTTCTATTTAACACTAACAATACAGTGCCTGTATGTGTCAGTGTGTGTCTATCCCAGTGTGTTTGAGTGCCATAATGTGTGTTTGTGTTTGTACATCACCGACATTACGTGGGAGAATCGGGAGCATGTACAGTGTTATTGTTTTTTTTAATGCGCCCTCTTTCATTTGTAGTTTTTGTGCAAAGGTTCAAAGAACCTGTAACAACTAGTCTGTATAAATGTACATCACAAACACATATACATACAAGTCTATAATGCACATGCACTGCTTGAAATAAATCAACAAATCGATCATTGCGGATCGGATCAAAGATGTAACTGTAAGTGAGATAAAGTAAGTTGCAGCTTTTCCACGAGTTGTTTATGCAGTTATATTGGACTCAAGTGTGGTTTTGAAAGTTTTGCGATACGACTTTAACTAGAGCAGTAAAGTGGTGCTATACCAAGACCCTGGCATTGAAGGGGTCAATAATTATTAAAAATAAATAAATAAATAATATAACAAAATGTTTTTCGGATGTAGGCGGACAAAATTAGACCAATGAAGTGAGAATATACTAAAGTTTGAATACTTCATATTACAACTAATATTTTGACCTGTGCATTTTTGCACATAATGTCCTATGTGTGCCTTAATTTTAAAGGGTTAAGGTTATTTTCACAGACCTGAACATTAACCAACCATGATTGGCATAGGTGTATTTTTTTATCTGTTTCTCTTTAACTAGTTCGATTTATGCAGACAATTTCAGTTCAAAAACGTTCAAGCACTATATTATTTTTCTTTAACTTCCACAGCCTCAATCCATAGCCAGAAATAATCTCAGTCCCTCTTTTGTGTAGATGCAATCACTAGATTCAAGATCTGACAACTAGAATCTAACTATTCTGAGTCACGGCGATCCTGTTGTCAACTATTCACATCACAGACACTGTTATGACTCAAGCCAGTCCATGTTGCCATCAAATTTTTATTTATGTGCAGATTAGACAAACACAATTTTAAGTTTAACAAAAGTGGAATACTTGCAAACTGTTTGCATCCAGATGTAGGTGTATATATTCATGTGAATGTTTAAATGTAAAAGAAAACACATATACTGTAGATTGGGAGATTTGGTGAAAGTTGTTAGCTGATGTGATGCAAGTGATACAATTCTCTCAGCATTTTAACATCCAAGTAAGTCACAAAGTAAATCTATCTATAAATAAAAAATGCCAAAGTCAAGTGTTATGTGATACGAACTCAACTGGCCAAAAGCCTTGGTTGCAGGTACATTAGAGTCACTTATTATTACATGAGGCTGCAAGACTGCTGGCTAGCATGGCATTGGCAACAGAACCAAACGCTCATTATTTTATGAGACATTTGTAGGTCTATCTTAGGAAGTACCATATAATTGTGTTGATTTTAGATTTTGAAATAAATTCTGCCAATATGAAACATATTCAGTACCGTTATAATATTCATGTATCATTTTTCATAAGGATACTATACTGCACATCTGTTTATTTTCTTCTCTTTTTCTGTGTCACTTGAAAAACTGTGTATTACAAGAGTTAAGATTTAATACATATCAAATTTATCTTCATACACGTGTTGTAGTGCAACACAAAAAACTTATAATAGTGGTAAGAAAAGGAATGACAGACTGGCATGCCAGAAAATGTACCCACCTAAAATTATAGTTTATTTTTGTCCGGGAATTGAATAATTTTGTAAAGTTTCAGGACTTTAGAAATATACAAATAGTTTTAGTTGATGCTTTGTTAATAACGATGATGTGATGATCAATGATAAAATAATTTAAAAAGAACTCCTGAACCAAAATGTACATATTCATGATAACCTTCCTGGCCTTTAAGACCTGCCTACAGTAGCTAGATCTTCCATGTCAGTCAATATTGATAAAATCATCATCAGAGCTGCAACTATTGAATATTTTAGATATCAAATATTCTGTTGATTTTTTTATTAATTATTCAAATAATCTGATAAAATAAATGTTTGCGTATTAAACTATTGATTAGTACATTATGTTTGTGGATATTTGAGTGTGTTTGTCTCTGTGTCCAAGCACTATGGAGGGAAAGAGAGATGAGTGGATGACAAGAGCCTATTCATTGCTTAAAAATGCCCAGTCATTACTATCACATAACATAGGCTACCAACAATTACAAATACTGTGCTACAACTGGTGCTAGTGTTCAACTTCAAACTTCACTTGGGCAGGTCACACAAGTATCTTAATCACTGAAGTCTATTTAGTCCGTTTTGTTACTTTTTTAATAATAATAATAAGAGAACACCATTCATGACCAGTTAACTAGATGGCTCCTGTAAGTTACTTGTTTGCTGCTTCAAATGTCAGCAGCAAGTCAAATCAGATGTCACTAACGTTAATAGCTCAATTTAAAATAACAGGACAAATGTCTGTTTGTTAGTGTGAGTACTAGAGAGAAACAATACAGCAGTGCTGTATGTAGCCATGGTAAAATGTCATGGTAAAAGGATCACACACCGGTTGTATGTCTATGACATACAAAACTTATATTTAAACAAGATCTAAAATATAGCCAAATCAAGCACAGCACAAAATACAAGTTGTAATTATAATTATTTTTTAAGGACTTAGTGTTTTTATTATCAATTACGCCAGTGGATAGAATCCTTTCTTGAAAGATAAAAAAATGATATAGTGAAAGGTGTGACAACTCATTAAGGGAGTCATAAGATCAACGTGCAAGGAGCTGTAGCTCTCTTCCATCTCATTTCAAAATCTAAGTTGAACTACCTGAAAGACAGGGGTCCCATTACATTTGGCATCCAGCAGATCAAACACAGAATTCCAAAAAAAGAACATCACACCTACCGTCAATCATTGCAGCAGTGGAATGTTGTGGGGATGCTTTGCTGCTTCAGGGGAAAAAGAGACCAACCATATTAAAGAATACATAAATTCTGCTCTAACAGAGAATCCTGAACAAAAATGTCATGTAATCAGTCTGAGTTGAAGCTCAATCACAACTGGATTAGGCAGCAAGCCTAAAGCTCATACTTTACCCCAATGGAATATTTGTGAGACATATCACATTCAATGTGGAAATGTTCTGGACAATATATCAGGAAGAATTAAAAAAATGGCAAAAAGGAAGAAGCTTGCAGGGACAAAGCTGAAGAGAACCTTCTACAAAGAACTGCAATAAAGGGTCTGAAACAACTAAAAGTGCACTGTCTAAGATTAGGGGGATCTATTAGCAAAAATGGAATATAGTGTTCATAATATTTATTTATTTCACCAGAAAGTGAGAATCAGAGAGGCCACTATGTTTCATTTTCATGTTTCTACAGTAGTGGCCAGAATGGACAATGGCTCTATAGAGGCAAATGACAAAGCTATCCAATTAAAATAACAACTACGATACAAAAAAGGATGAGTGAATCCTTTCTGAAGCCACTGTCCTTTTTCTGGATGAATTCACATTTTGAAGCCCTCTCACATATGTTTGTGCACATTACCTATTTGATTTTCTGTTATGAAGCTGTGAACCGTCTCTGTTTGCCACAGGCTTTCTGGAAAGAGAAAGGCTTCTCTGGAGAAATTGTAGCAGGATCCTCCACTAACTGTCCATTCTCTGCTACCTTTGACGCCACCAGCTCGAATGGTAATGCTGCTTTAGTCGGCTTTATTGCTGGCGAGCAGGCTACTCAGTGGGGCTCCAAAGAGGTAATGACTTATCAACGTGTAGATGGATTAAGTGATATAGTTTTTATATTTAAGGTTTTCAATCTTATTAAAACACCAGCTGTTTTTGAGCCATTAGTTCAACTTCCATTGTTAATCATTATCATCTTATGTGAATGTATCATTCATAGAATCGGTAGAAAAGCAATTGCTATTGGTATTACATGCCTCAATGACATATTACTGCCTCAAAAGCAATTGTTATTTCATTTAATATTTAAACTGATGCAAGGCTCAAGAAAGAAATTAGTAGTCAGCAGGATTAGGTTTCATTATTATATAATGTATATGTTTATTTAATGTTAATGTATATGTTTTAAGTAAACGAAGCCAAACATACTAAACTTGTATTTTCTGAACTACATACTGCTCCAGTTGTCCATGTTTAGGATTAAATGTGTAGCGTGGAGACACCACCTGAACTTTAAATCGGGGCAGTATATTGACTGGAGACTACATTGCTCAGGCGGCTCATCTACAAAAACATCAGAGTTTTCCACTTGGTTATTTTCTTTTTCAGTCTTATTTGTCCTTCTGTCTATAATGACAAACAGTCAAAATAATTATATTTTACTTAATTGTATTGTTAAAAGATATCAATGTTTTAGTTGTTTTTAATATATAATATTTCTGAATACTTAATCAGTCTAATATCTAGAGCAGTTCAGTCCTAAAGAGCCACAGCCCTGCTTGTTTTCCAACCCTCCAGCTGTTAACCAAGAGCAGTAACTGTTGATTGCCTGGACCGAACTTGCCTACCCCTGATCTAGAGTAAAGCTCCTTTGAATATAGAAGTGTGGTCTTTACATTTTCAAGTTAACTGAGTTCTGCTTTGTCAAAAGCTAAATTAGCAAGCAACAACATGACTTTGAAAATAGGTTGTACACATGAAACATAATTCAGTTTTTATTTCAAAGTGAGATTAGGCAGAGTTGTTCAATATATATATTTTCAGCCGAAGTCTAACTTATCTGACATTTTAAATTTCAGTCAATTTTTGGCAGCTATGCTGCACAGACCATGTATGTTACTACTACACAGGCAAACTGCATGAATGCGCAACTGTTACATGCTGCAAAGCTACATCACAGTAACTGACTCTCATGCGAGTTATTATTTATGCAAAGTGAACATAATATGAGCACAAACATCCTTAAAACAACAATTATGATATTATTGTTATTGTTCACAATATGCATTATGTTGCACACCCCTAATGCAAAGGACAGTGCCATAAAATGTAATTTTGGGAGAGAGGGTTGCCTAAAAAGTATATTTCATATGTACATAAAATATCAGCACCCTTGCTTCGGTCTACCTTTCTGACTCTTATCAGTGTCACAGACTCATTTTATATATTCTGCAAACACAATATTTATCCATAGTTCTTGACCTGCCACACACAGTTCATACACTCAGCCCACATCCTCTCGTTTTCTTTACTTTGCTGCTTTTTGTCCTAATCTACATTTTCATTAGTTGCTCTCCTTTTGCCTGAATAAATAGATAAATAAATACAGCCTTACCATTAGTGTTGTGGTACTTCAGCGATTATCTTTATGTGAAAAAAAGCTCAAAAGTATCTCCCTGCTGTGCCATGGTGCATAAGGCACTAAATAATTAACTTCCACTTGCTGCTATGGTGCTAAACAGAGGAAAAACATTTTGTTGCATGTAAGGGAAATTGACATCAAGCTTAAAATACTCTTTATGATATTAATGTGGTTTGGCCATTAATATTATCTAATAATGTTTTTATTTTAAAATTTGTTAATATATGTAGTGTACTTGTTTGGATTGCACTTGCATTTTATTTTTGCATATTAACGCTGAAGAGAATTTTATGCCAGATAATTTCACAGATTTTTTAAAATAATTATATAATAATAATAATAATAATAAAATACAATTTCCTGTAAGAAAGCAAGTTGAGACCCTGTTTCCATTCTGTCAATGTCTGTCTGGGAAAAAGAGTGTGTTAAGAGGCTATGAGTTTAACTTTCAAATTATTGCACAAGTGTAGGCTGTGAGCAACAGTAAAGTGACAAGCAGATGAGGAATCTTAGACAATTTTACAGCATGTGTCAGCGTGTTTTATAATGATCTGTCCCTTTGGTCCCCAGACCTTAGCTACTCTGTACATAACTCACATATGCAATACTATGACCAAGAGCATGTGCTGACCATGCTTGAGTCATTCAAATTGACTGCTGTTTCCTGTGTCCAGCTTGGATTGCTTTCTAGGATGTGCATTCATATTTTACCTTCCTCTTATCACATTTCTGAGTGGCAAGCAGTGTATGTAGGTATACAGTAAGTAATGTATAATATAATGTCTCCATCTCACCTCTAGGCTGGAGAGAGAAGAGAAGCTGTGGTGTCCAGTCTGGTCAAATACTTGGGTTCTGAGGCTGCATCTTTCATCCATTATGAAGAAAAAGTAAGTACTTCAGTGGCAAATGTCTGATATAATAAAGCAAAAATATTATGGTTTGAGGCAGAATTTTCACAATTTAGAGTCTTATGTTTTACCCTAGATTCCAGAGAAGGGAGCTATTTGTGTAGAAAAATACTGCATCCGTCAATAAAACTGAACCAAATGGATTTATTTGAACATTTATAGAAAACTGCACAACACAGTACTGTGCTATTTTTAACAGTTGATAAAAGTGCATATTTCACATGCTTTAGTTAGTTTGAAAACACTTAAAATATATTCTTATGTTTCAAATAGTACAAAACAATAATACAAACCCAAGTAAAAAAAGAAAAAAACATTTTGAGGATTCTGACATGACGGTTGTTTGTGTGTATTATTCGAGTCCATTTAAGATACATACTGCTGTTGGAAAGAAGCTGTGATTAAATCTAGTAATCTGTGTTTTAAGCAATCTGTAGTGCTTCCCAGAAGGAAGCAGGTGAATCAATTTGTAACCAGGATGGGTACTGTCATTGATGATTGCAGATGCTCTGCTGAGGTAGTCTTGGAAATCTCTTCCAGAGAAGGAAGGGAACATCCAATGATTTTTTGGGCAGTTTGATTTCTGTCTGCAGAGCTTTCCAGTCTGTTTCCGGACATTTTGTTACCTCTAGTTTTGTATCCAAGCATTGCAATGCAATTACTGGCCTTGGTCAGATTCCTTAAATGTGCCATACACATTAATGGAATTATTATAGATTAATAAAATCCATAACCAAAATCCTCAATGGAGACATGCATAATTTTATAATAATCAGTATAGACATGTGTCACAGATAAGCATATACTGTACTAGAAAAAGCTAAAGTACTGGACAGAATGTAAAAGCAAATGTACATTGTACAACATTGTATGATTTTTAAATAATGTATTTGTATAATGGTGCAGAAAATAGGTATTTGGTCAATAACAAAAGTTCACCTCAAAACTTTGTAATGTTACGTTGCTTGGCAATGACAGAGGTCAAACATTTCCTGTAGGTCTTCACACACTGTAGCTGGTATTCTGGCCCATTCTTCCATGTAAATGTTCTCTAGAGCTGTGATGTTTTGGCACTGGTGCTGGGCAACACAGACTTTTACCTCCACAGTATTGCAATATCATGTCTTGTCCAAGGACACCTACACGTGTAACCTGGTGGCACTAGGAGTCAAACTCGCTCACCCTTGGGTTTGAAGACGACTGCTCTACACACTGTAGTAGATTATACAAGAGTTATACAAGAGGTCTGGTAGCTCAATGGGTAAAACATCAGACTGGCATGCACAAGGTTGCAGGTTTGAATCTCAGTCTCAATCCTAGTCCATCCCCTACCAGCTGTGTCCTTGAGCCAGACACCCAGCACTAGCTCCTTGTAAGCTGCTTTGGATAAAAGTGTCTGCCAAGCAAAGTGTCAAGTCAAGTAAAGTAAAGTTTTATATTAAACTTACTAAACAGCCATGTGTTAATGTAATTTTTTTAACTACATGGTCACGTTTGTTATTCTCATGATCTTCTATCCTGTGCAGAGTTCTGCCACAATGTGCGCACACACCAATAAACACGCAGAGAGCCCATGTCAGGAAATATGACGTAAAATATAAAGGACAAAACACACACACATACACACACACCGGCACTGGCAAAGAGCAATGAGCACTATACAGCTGATATTAAGCAAGCACCACCCGCCCCCCAGAACAGGGAGTAATCCTGCGAATGGACAGAAAGACTGTCCCCAAGTCACTGCAACTGTTGAATTGCATTATTGTCATATGGTCATTGATGTTGTTACTATAAAAACATTGTACAATATAATTATATAGTTTTAAGTCTGTATAACTAACCCTTAACACAATAGATACACTTTTCTAAATCATGTCCAGACAGTCCCCTCACTTGTTAAAAGACATGATTGAAAGGAAAATTGCTCCGCAGAAACTTGAGGCACAGATGTTAAAGGAGACACCATGGTTTTATTTTGTTCACTGTGATACTCGAGAGGAACAGCATTTTATAGAATCTAATAACAACAACTCAGAGCTTAGTGAAGAAGCAAAAAAGTTGATAAATTGGTGTTTAGATAAATAATTGGTGTATAGTAGTTTCTTGATCTTTACCATACTCATTATTTCTATACAGAATTATTGCAAATATACATATCAGCCAACCCACAAGACATGATTTTCACATCTTTTATGTAGCCTACCGACTTCCTTCCACATGACAAGCTAAAGAGTTTTATTCCACTCATTTGCATTAACAATGTAGAAGACGACTACAGAGTGGTTCATGCAGGCGAGTAGCATTAACCTATTTAATATATTTTTATAATTAATCATTAGATGTGATTATGACAATTCTATATAACTATATTATATTTTACTCACTGTTGTTAAATTTATAACTTACTCAGCAACCAACCACAAACATCATCATATTCATTAAGGTGTCATGTTTACAAATGTCAAATTCTTCAATAAAGCCAAGTTGTGCTTCTGCAACTGTGACATAGTTTGTGGAGCCAATTATGGTTCTCTTACTCCTTCTGAGTAATATGCATATTTTTAGATTCAGTGTGACTTATGTTTCTGGAGTATATCGTTATGTCCAATGTCCATCATGAAGGAACATCCACAAATAGACTTATAGATCACAGAAAAACACCACTTCTATAGCTTTAGTAGTTGATCAAGAGAGATCAAATTTTGGGTTCTCTTCATTATTGAAGCAATGCACTTACAGCCATTGGTACATTCAGGGTTATATCACAAACAGGAAATGGGTAGAGTTCCTTTACATACTAGAGGCAAGGTGGGGGTGTGAGGTGTCTCAGTATAACCCATGAGCCACTATGACACAGTAGTGTCCTATTGTGTCTTGGTCAGTGGTTAATATAGTGTTGGCATTAGTTGTGCCATTAGGTACAATTAGATAAGATTAGAGTAGGGAATGCCATAAGATGTCATTATGTTGGGAAGACCGTGCCATAAAATAATACAATGTCAACGTGACTTTTCTGCTATGCAGGACTGGGCTAAAGAGGACTACAATGGGGGCTGCCCTGTTAATGTCATGGCGCCAGGTCTGCTAACATATTACCATCCCAGCTTGAGGAGGCCTTGTGGCAGGTAATCACACCACTGATGACAAGCATGACACCTCTCTTTCTCCCTTTACTTGGAGGTCACATTTCCTCTGTTCTAACAAAAACAATGGTTATGTAGACGAATAAACCAGTCTGACATTTTCTAAATCTTTGGTGAAAATCTTTTCAAGAGCTAAATATAGAGTTTATAGTTTAGTAAACTGATAAGGACTGTGGTTGTGGATGCTTAATTTAACTGCAAAAATAATATCTGCACTGCATGCCGTCAACCACATGTTTTCCACTAGACCTAGTACGTACAGATCACTGGCATGAGTTGAGGGATTGACTACGTCTTCACTGATATTATTCCAGCTCTAAGGGAATGGCAGTGGGTCGTCAGAAGTGGTGTTCTCATAGGAAAACGTCCTATAATCCATTTCTAATGACCTGTTCAGAAATGCACAAAGCTGAACGAATGAGGTGGGGAGAGGGATCCGGGAGATGCATTTCCATAATGACATTAAGTCCATGGAGAGCAGAGAAAGCTCATTAAATAACGTGACTCAAACAGCAGCATGGGGCAGTAGCCCTTATACATATTCCCATATATGAAATGGATCCTCAAGGACATAGTGTGACCTTGATAACAGTCCAGCACATGTAATGAAGACACGCCTGTTCCTGCTTGTCAACAATGTACCTGGTGCTTCAAATATACTGTATGTAGGAGCAAAACAGGTTGTGCTAGTGCCAGTGGATTGTAGGATTTATTGTACAACTGTATAAATCTCAACACTGACCACAGTGTGGTTTTTATAATTAGAGTAATTATCCCGGGTAGCCACTATGCCTGAATGCTCTGTATATGTGAGAATTTTTACAGAGAGGCCTGCCTACTCAATTCTAGGTGTGGTAAGAGAGTGTAGCGAAGAAAATGAATAAGATGGGAAAAAAAGCTGCCAAGAACTATGAATAAATTAACCCCAGTGGGTTCATGCTTTACTAAGTTAACTGCTCCAGTATTCACACAGAATGAAAACTGCAATGAGAAGAATTGCAGGATGGTGATGTTTTTTTTTTTTTCAAAACAAAACGGTTTACTTCTCACAATGTCTGGGCTATCACTGCCAACAGAGAAGGATTAGTTCATTTAGCCTATGACAGATTGAAAATGTATGTTTACTTGTTAGTTATACTATTCTTATTTATTTTCTATTTAAAGGTGTTGCTCAAATTATGGCTACTGTCTAATTATGAACAGCATGAAGAGCTTCACAGGCTTAGCAGGTCATTATTGTGTCCATGCAACCATTTCAGGATCAGCCTCGTCTGTGCTTGTTTAGAGGAAACTGCAACACAGCTCCTCACCCTGAAACACAAGAATGACTCCCCAGGGAGAGCCAGTCCCAACCACACAAGTACAGTTACAATATGTTATACAAATGTCTTTTTTAGCACCGGTTTCTGCTCCTTGCACAGCAAAACCACCTTCTCACAACCTCATATATGACTAGGAATTAACACAACACAGCTCAGCAAGAAGAGATCATCACAAATGCCTGTCTGCAAAGCATAAGATCACAGCACAGTGCTTCTTGTACAACACTCATAAGCACCGCTGTGCTACAAAACACATGCAGGTCTAGGGTTCATCATCAATAGAGTCAAGGTTCCTGAGTCATTGATCCGAGCTGCATTCAATTGTGATCGATGATGATGTGACTTTATATTTTTTGTTATTTACAAAACACCACTTTTGAAACTATGCCTAAAAACAGTCAATAAAAACCCACTTTCTTGGATTAAATTTGCAGTTTTAAGCCTTTGATCAGCTAAGCCAGGTCACCGTTAAGCACGGCATTGACTAACCATTGTGCCAACTTCACTGCTGTAGTTCAAGTCCCTTGAAGTGCACCTAAATACAACAAGCCAAATTCTGATGAGCAGGCACTAGCAGGGCATAGAGCTGTTGCACAAATCTCCACAAAAAAAAGACTTTTTGTGTATGAACAGCTTTGAGAGGATCGCTTCCTGCCAACATGTACACTACGATTGTGTTATGCCGACACCATGCCAAAAGCAAAGCATCAGTTTATACAAGGCAAATCCAATAAAACAAATTTGCCTACTTGCTTTCCTCAACCAACCAGGAGCAAATGGTTATATGTTTCTGATGCCAAAAGACATGAAAGTAAACTTCTCTTGTGTTTTATTTTGACCATTTATTTTGAAACCAACAGGTGAACACAGATAAAAAAAGACCTTTTATTTAAATAACTACACGTAATGAATTAGTGTGTCTTACAGTTGAAGGGACCACTTTGAATTGCAATCTGTTCCACGACTTTTATATCTAGAATTAAAATCTTTCCTAAAATACACACAAATGATGATTCTAAAAATGCAATGAAACATGAAAAATACCATATATACTGTACATAACTCACGTGAAATGCTTCATCCAGAAAGATAAGAGAATGTATAGCAAGGCAGTATCAAATAAGAGAGGTCAGTTAAAAAACTATAACCCTCATTTAAACCTTCTTGGGAAGACATATAAGACCTACAACAGATACAGATAGTTATTTTGAGATGCAGCAGCAACAGTGCCACAGCACAACAGTTCTTTTGTGATTAAAGTTATCAATTTTGAAAGCCAGGTTTTAGGTAAACTAAATCCTGGGTATGCACACAAGTATTACGACGACAAGAAAAAAAACAAACCAAAAAGGTCTGATGAATTTGTGTTTTACTGATGGAGCATTTGGAAGACTGCAATACAGTGTAATGCTAGAAGGTGATGAATGAGTGGGCCAGAGTCATGGATGGATAAGGTGTGAAGGAGGTGAGCTAGAAGAGAAGCATTGTGGACATGGAAGCCCGAGAGCCCAGATACTGTGTTCAGTTTTTTGTCCTCTTTTATCTTGAGACCATGTGCTCTTGATGTGTATTAGTGTGTGCGTGCGGGTGTGTGCATGTGCGACTTGACCACTAATGGATGTTCTGGTTTGTGTCAATTGGACACTACATGTACAGGTCCATTTTGGAAGTACCTTTCAAGCTGTCTGGTGATTTTAGGCTGGTTTTGCAGGTGATCTACTTCTATTCTTTCTTCTGTTATTAAAGTCCCGAAGCTGGAAGATTAAAAATGGTGCAAGCTGCAGGGAAGGTGACGGGTTACTCCAAGTGAGTTATGATGGTGAGCCGATGTTTATCCCAGGGGGCTTGCAGCCCACACTGGGTTCAGCATTGACATTCGAAGCTGCGGGTCCTTGATTGCAAAGAGGCTTGAAAGGTCAAAGGTGGCAGGATGAGTGTACTGGTTAAGTGGCCAAGCAGCAGATAAGGTGTCCTTTATTCTGCGCCTTAGTGCCTGCAGGTCATTCTGAGTTGGATGTTGTGGTGTGGTTTCTGATGTGGTGTTGGACAGCATTCCTGGTGGGGGGTTGTCAGCTTTGTAGCTTCAAATGACTGTCCCTTACTTATATAATTACACATACTACATATAAAACACAGACTCAAATGTACGATGCACCTTCAGTGCAGCAAAATTGATTGTACCTGTAATTTTTATTTAAGGCAACTTAATAAAACATTACACCAGCCCATTAAAAGGAGAAGAAAGGGAAAACTTGCCTAATTATTTATTTATTTTTAAACATAAAATAAAATGACATAGTCCAATGAAGATTATGGTTTAGTCAGTGTGATCACAAGCTTTGGAGGTCATTGGCAGAATAGACAGAAAGCTTTGTTTTTCCTAAAGACTGTTGTGCTAAATTTGACAGTGTGGACCAGTTTTCTTTTTAAATCCATTCTTTTCATCTTCTATTACATTATTTGATTTGACTCAGTCCACTGGGAAATGTGATTCAATTGAACACAGCAGAACAGTTTGTATACAGTGGAGGTCAAAATAGTGTCCCAGCAGCTCGGCAGGATTCTTTTATCTTTATTCACAGTTTAAGAGATTAAATTAATTCCATACTTGTGCATTTCTGGAATCACTCATGGTGCAGGTTTTAAAAGGTAGAACACAATACTCACAGGCGTTTTAAACAGAGAGCTACATTCATTCTGACAGAGCACCAAAGCTGTGGGTGCTGTCAGCTGATCAGTTTCAGTTAAGTCTGATCCTATAATCACCTATTTAAACAAGACACCAATCAAGTTCAATCAAGGCCACAAGGTGGTCTTTTCTAACCTGACAAGCTCTCTTTTTTCTCATCATAACACCGCTGCTCATTATACTGTTTACTGCCACCTGCTATGCATGCCATTGTAATGGTTGGGCTGATTGATTTCTCACTGCACCACTCCTGCCTGCCTGTTTTATTTCTTATTACCACACCGTGAATTCACTGCTTTACTTTTAGTTATGATCTGTGTATAATATATTTGATTGATCTTTGGGTTTGTCACACACTCCTAGCTAAGGCACCTCTGTATTCCATTAACATTTTCCTTTATCAAATTGTTGCAGTAAACCTGTGATGTAATAGAGTTTGAATTTGAATGATGCCCAACCATTTCAATAAACATATATGCACTGTTTGTTTTTTTTCTTCTAGAACTTAAAATACAACTCAAGAAATAAACCATGCCCTCAGACCTATCAGTAGATTGCCAGGCGGTGTGCATTACCAGTACCAGTTTGTTGAGATGCTGCCAAAATGCCTCAAAGTCTGAGGTATCAAGGTCTTTAAAATGCTGCCAATGTAGTCTCAAGTGTCATCAGGTAGGAGGCTGGGCTGAACAATCAAGAGCCTCTGAACATTGCTCACTGCAGCTTAGGCACACACCAATCCTTCATTTACCAGAATTAGTAAACAAAAACACATAACTGGTGACATATTTTTCCTGACAAAGACAAAACTAAAAATAAATCAAATGTAACATTTAAAATAAGATGTAATGCATTACATCTTAGAGTAATGAATAATGAAATGTCTTGTTCAATAACCTGTCTGTTGGACATTGTAGCCTGCGACTCAAATGTGATTTCAAGATGGGCACACAACCCGTGAACTTTACCCATAGATCCTGATTAGTCAAACACTATTATCTGCTGCTCAAAATATCTCTTATTCAGACTGAGGCGCTTGACCTTTTGTACTACTGTTAATTAAAAGCATCTCACATTCAGTAACATCCTGTCTCTGTCACATTGCTGGTCCTGTATCAACTTCTATTCTCCATTCATTTTTATCTCATTACAGTTGGTTTTCCTATAGCAATCCCAACATTCACTAGCACTGTTCAAAAAGTAACCCTAAAACAGTAATACATTAAAAACCACTCATTGAAAAAGTAATTACAGTAATAACAGAATAAAATATCTAAATACTATTATATTCGTTTTGTTTCCCATGTTAGTTCTGTCACATATATATATATAACTGCCAAACCCTCGATATGTTTACTACACAGGCACTCTGTTTTAAAAGCAGACATCTGGATGCTAACCTAAAGTTAACAACCCACTAATGTTCCTTAGGGGTAGGCTAAGGTTAAGTTTAGCTTAGAAGGCATAGGGGTAATTTCTTTCCAATAAAATAAACCAAATAAAACATACCATAATAAAACAAGAGTTAAGATAACTTAATACGGATGTGGCTGTAACGAAAAAAGTTTGATGTTCCTACCAACAGAATTTGTAAGTTGAGTCAGCCTAAACCACGAGCTCAATGTAAATAAACATCTCTCACTGTTATCTGATACGTTGTGCTTGCCCTCTCAAGCTAAACGCAGTGAACAGCAATTTAGTAATTGTGTTGTTGCTTATCAAACACAAGGATGTTTGTTCTTACAGTTCCTGTCTTTAAAAAGGTCCCCCTCACCTAAGTCCACTTTGTACTGATTTCTGCAGCCTGCTGGCTGTCATCAACATACTTGAATCTATTAACTAGAGAAGATAGAAATAATTGCACTACAGTTACTAAATAAAGATCAGAAGAAATTGCTACTTTCTGTAGAGCACTTAAATAATAATAATGCCTCTCAGCCACCTGTAGATGCTATGAATGACTCAACTCAACTCACAGGAAAACCAAAGTGCTCTCTCATACAGTATACCACTTTTGTTCTAACCTTTGCCATAACATGCAACCATGCTGTCTGAGATGCACATTAGAAGCTAGATATATAAAGAACATGTACATCATTAAATATATTAATTAGTATTAACCTTTTAAACAATGTATATATAAATATAATATCCTACGCATTAGGTTTATGATTTCATGGTTTAAGGTAGTCTTCACATTCATTCATTTCTCGTTCAGCTATGTTATTTTCTATAAGCTTTTATTGCTTCCTGGTTTTCTTAATCTGAAAATATGTAATCATTACACTGTATTCAAATGTGCACTGGAGTATTTTACAAGTTATTGTGTGTATGCATGTTAGGAGCTGTAGAAATACATTCAAACGAGATTACATAACAAAAAAAATTAAGTTAAGTCAAGTTAAGTAGAGTTTTATTGTCAACAGTGAGGTTACCAAGCTGCTAGGTGCAATATAATATATCTATAGAACTATAAATATATCTTAAAACTACCTAAAATATATAAAAAAAACTTTACCTACAAAGAAAACAAAAATAGAAGTATAATGCATTAGGGAAGACACAACTGGAAGACAATAACATACAGTATACCGTATGTATATACGGTATATATGTTGTGTGCAATGCTTACTTAGACATATATAATCATAGCTGCAACTAAGGACATTTGTATTTGGGGACGTGCACCTTCTTCAGTCATCGCAGAAAGTGTCACTGTGTGTGACACAGCTGGGTTTTTCTGGTCAGAGAACAGGTGTTGTTGGTACCAGAAATGTCCTTTTTCCTCTGTGGCGATGTCGATGTGAAAGATGGTCTTTCTGAAATCAACAATCAGGTCTTTGTCTTATCACAATAAGAGACAGAATGCTGTTCTCATACCAGACTGCCAGCTGTCGCACCTCCTCTCTGTATGCTGTGTCATCATTGTCTTCAATGAGCCCCACAACTGTGGTGTTCGTGTTGGAGCTGGAGAAACTCATGTGCTTTGAAACTGTAGCCCTCGTTGGAACAGGTCCGATGGTCGGCTGCAGGCCGCTCATGGCTTCATATTCAGTAGCTCACACAGCATCTTCTTAGTATTAGCATCAGGGGGATGTACACCGCAAACAACGACACTGAAGGAACAGTCGGCCTGGTTGGGTTAGCCTTCATCTTAGCCTTACTATGTGTCTGGCTTCTTTTGCACTGCTTGCAGCATCTCCTTGCTGGGATGAGCGCTGCCAGAAACTTGAACGCTACTTGAGAGAACAATTGTTAGAGCGACGGTAAAAGTTTTTGTCTGTAGCAACATTGTGTGAAATGCCATGAAGTACAGGGCTCATAACTTACTTACTTTGCAATCTTATCAATAACAAGGCGAAGCGATCATCTTACACATTTTCCTTATACTGGCTCCTGTATGTTTTAGGATTAATTTGAGTTATTTACCAGACCTGTTAGCACCTTATGAGCCCGCACGTAATATGAGATTCTCTTATAGGGTTCTTCTGCATGTTCCTGAGGTGCAAATTAAAACTAAAGGTGATAAACCTTTTGTTGTTAGAATCCCTGAACCTCAGAATGACCTAAATGTTATATTATATAGATTGTGTAGTAAGTAACATCTTTTAAATCTCCTTTTCAGATATACTTTATCAGAAAGCCTTCCCTGATTTTAGTTAGACTTATTGATCATTTTATTATAATCTTTTATTGCATTAAGCTGCATGTTCTATTGTAATATTGCTTTTATTTTTTGTTTAATTGTTCAATTGCTTCTACTGTTCTTAATAATTAATCTTTTTTACCTTTTTGTATTTAATCCTAATAATAATGTTTGTGTTTGTGTGTGAAGCTTGTGAATAGAAAAGTGCTCTGTACTGGCCTGTACTGATATAGATCTCTGATGTGAATATATAATTGTGTTTACCTATAGATAAACAGCACAAAAAGGAAGAAAGGGGAATAGAGAGATGGGAGATGGGGAGAGAGAGTAGGATGCTATCACCAGAGAGATCATCAGCACCACATGCACTCTGTAAAACAGAGATTAAATGGCTTAAGACACCATGTGAATGTGGCAAAAGGGATATAATTACTCCACTAGAGAAAAATATAAATACATTTTCAAACATTAAGCTTAGTCTTTTTGAATGTCTCACAGATTTTCTTGATTTACAGAATTCATTGGGCAGGCACAGAGACAGCCACCCACTGGTGTGGATACATGAGTGGTGCAATACAAGCTGGGCACCGAGCGGCTTTGGAAGTACTCTCTGAACTCTGCCCTCTGACCCTCACTCAGGAAGAACAGGAAGCAGTGTGGTACAGTAAAGCTGCTCAGCAAACATCATCGCCATACCTCACAAACCTGTCTACAATCAAGGCTGTGGTCATTACTGCACTGACGATAGGTGCTGCTCTCTTAGTGGCACACCGAAAAAATGGTTTTCAAAAGCTTACAATTTGTTTCACAAATGTATTTTCAAAAACCAAGTTTTAAACTTTCCTGCTGTAAGAGAAACAGATCCCTATCACCGAGAGACCAAATAAACCTTTTCTGGAGATTCCAAGAAAGATTTAATTTAACATATGTGAATTTCTGTAGAATGCAACATTAAATAGCAGAGTAGTCATGTTTAAAATTGAGCTTTCATACTCAATGCCAGGCGTTACCAAAGAGCCATAAAACCTCCTTGAGAGGCTTGGAGCAGAGCCACACACGCATTTGTGCACCCCAAAAAATACCAGACATTCGGATGAGCGTAAGATGGATGAAGCAGTTGCATAAAGATAACGTAAGGGAAGAACATGATATTATCGCTACCACTTGATTAAAAGGATTTTTGTCAGTTCCCCTGTCTGTTCTAGAGAGTATCTCAGCCGTCCACCGATCACTGGACAGTATGTGACTCCACTGGCGTTGTGGCTTGCCATTAGTCTTTGTTATCACTAGCTGAAGCACTGAATCAAACGATTGTTCTCCTTGACTTCAGCCAGTTAATGCTGAATTGAGGCCAACATTTATACTGTAGACATGAGTGTTCTTGCACCATTTGGCCACGATTGGATGGCTATTTTGGTTGACACACAAAAGAGTAATTATTCTAAAGTTTTTGAAAGAACTGTATGTAATATTTCAGCCATATACTATATACTGCCCTTAATTTCAGGTTACCTTCAGAACTCAACAGTGCTGCCCAGTGGTTGCTTGTTATAATTTGGTGGGACAAAAGTAATTGTCAGGCAAGTTGTGCAAGTGCAAGATTGTGCAAGTTGTCCTAGGTCTGTAATTTTCATGATAGGTACACTTCAACTGTAAGAGACAGAATGTAAAAAAAAATCACAATGTATAATTTTTTTAAGAATTTCTTAGTACAGGTCCTTCTCAAAAAATTAGCATATTGTGATAAAGTTCATTATTTTCTGCAATTTACTGATAAACATTAGACTGTCATATATTTTAGATTCATTACACACAACTGAAGTAGTTCAGGGCCTTTCATT